>VYZQ01017100.1:5480-17974 GCA_013400655.1 Mystacornis crossleyi
TGTCTAGTCTCTGTTTTTAGGTGGCCAGGCACCATTAGTACCCAGCTCAGGTTGTTTGTTGTCCTGACTGGCATATGAGAAATTTGCAGTTTGCACAGTTGTGCTGATGACATTGTATTCCACCTCCCATGGTCTCCATTTTCTGCTTACTGGACAAAACACTTTCCCCAGAGCCTGGTGATCCCTGAATGGCTGGCTTCTTCTGGGCTAGCTTGCTGTCTGTCTGGGACATGTTTGATTACGACCAATAAAGGGAAAATGTTTGGCCAGGAGACAAAAATCCAGCCTTTATGAGGAACAGGTGGGAAAGATGAGCTCTCCCTACTGAGTGGGGAAGTGACTAGGCAAAGCTGCAGTTGGCTTTACAGAAATGCTCCACAGGATGATACTGAATCTTGCCTGCTGTTCATTTTGGGTTTTGAATTTCTGGGGTTGTAAGTAAGGCATGTATCTTCTTTGCTAAAACTGATATGGAATCCTATGATAATGTTAAATCATGCTTGGGTTTGTTTGAACACATTTCTCTCTAATACTTTTGGTAAGCTTATAATTTTGTTGGAGAATTTTTAGAAAGATGAGCTTCTTAAATTTAACAACCAACAAACCGAAGAAATAGTGATTGGAATTCCACTAAACCACTAAAACTAATTATGTTTTTAATGTGTCTGTTCCAGGAAAATTTAAATAAGCTGATGACTAACCTAAAATCTACAGCCCCTCACTTCGTACGATGCATTATCCCCAATGAATCAAAAACTCCAGGTATGAAAAAGACAATGCTCTTAAAATTATGAAGATGATCAGAGGGCTGAGATACCTCTCGTATGAAGGCAGGCTGGGAGAGTTGGGGTTGTTCTGCCTGGAGAATAGAAGGCTCCGGAGGGGCATTGGAGCACCTTTCAGTACCTGAAAGGGGGTACAAGAAAGATGGAGAGGGACTTTTGACAAGGCCATCTAGTGACAGGACAAGGGGGAATGGCTTTAAACCAAAGCGAGTAGGTTTAGATTAGTTATTAGGAAGAAATACTTTACTTTGACAGTAGTGAGGTACTGAAACAGGTTGCCCAAAAAACTTGTGGATGCCTCATNGCAACTCTACAAGCAGACACAGCAGCAGCTGATGCACCATGCCCCCCAGTAAAGCAATACCTTATTTAGTGTAATATAGGCACATTCAACATAGATGGACCACAAGATCAGCTGCAGCTTTTGAAATGAGGCCATGTGCAATTCTCACATGATCCCATTAGCAGGGATTTCTGGGAGTCAGGAGTTGTGGTTCAGCTGACCTACTTGGAATCCTGCCACAGTTGAAAGGGTATTGTGGCAGTAAAGTAGTTCGGCCTATTCAAAACTGGGGAGATAAAACCCAGTTTTAAAACAGCTCTGGAATTGTACAGTGAAGTCCCTGATGCAAGTAGTATTTGGCCCTCTATACTTTTCTAGTTTATAATGTGTCAATAAGAATACCATTCTGAACTGTTTCAGCAAGGTCATTGTAGCTGTGTTATAAATCCTTCACTGTGGTGAACTGACATCTGTGCATGTACCAGGTGTTCTTCAAGGCTGGTCTCCTGGGCCATCTAGAAGAAATGAGGGATGAGAGACTCGCAAAAATCTTAACGATGATCCAGGCAAGAGCACGTGGCAGATTGATGCGGATTGAGTTTCAGAAGATAGTGGAGCGCAGGTATGAAGGCACCCCCTTAAACCTTAGCTGATAATAGTAATTACCATTTAATTATAAGTTGAATAGAGCCATTAATTACAGTCCCCAAGGCTATAGATAACCCTAAATTAAAAGCTTTAAGTGGATATGTGATAAAAATAATAGCAACTGTATATTAGTTGCCTGCAGCTCTGGTAAAAATGAGATTTGGAAATTTTTTGTGTCTCCAAAAATAAAAAGATATGGAGGAAGTTTCTTGTATCTCTTGGAAATTAGTACAGGTTCCTAATATTGCTCAGAAAAAACCTATGAAACTGAATGAGAATGAAAATGAAACCCTCACTTTTTCAATGCAGGTTAAGATTTAGGGAATTTTGTTTGTTTTCTCCTAAACCAGGGACGCCCTTCTTGTAATTCAGTGGAATATCCGTGCTTTTATGGCTGTCAAGAACTGGCCTTGGATGAAGCTTTTCTTTAAGATCAAGCCTCTCCTGAAGAGTGCAGAAACTGAAAAGGAGATGGCCAATATGAAGGAAGAATTCTTGAAACTGAAGGAGGCCCTGGAAAAATCTGAAGCCCGGAGAAAGGAACTTGAGGAAAAGCAAGTCTCTTTAGTTCAGGAAAAAAATGATTTGCTTCTCCAGCTCCAAGCTGTGAGTAGACACATAGATTTATAAACTTATTAGATGTTCTTTGAAACACAAAGGTTTGCAGACCACAGTGTTCGTGGAATTTAATAAAAATAAGCTATTGATCTTGTGGCAGGGTCTTGCCAAAATCCAGAGTGGGTAGAAGTTCTCATGTTTCAGCATATAACTAGGTGGGCTAACAATGCAAATCTTAACAGGTTCTGTTCAAGGCAATGTCCATGGCAGTAAGACATGCAAGTAGTCTCATATGTCACTAGTCATGCTCACCACTATCTCATCCTGCTCTGTTAATTACTTGTCTTCTGAAATCAAGAGAAGGAAATCTTCCTTACGCTGCTGTGTAGCGTTGGATCAGGCTCCCTGACCACTTACAGGACTGGGGACAGGTGAGGGAGAGAAAAAGGCCAGGCAGTCATTGCTGTCCTCTTCCTTGTGCCACACCAGGAGCAAGACACTCTGGCAGATGCTGAGGAACGATGTGACTTGTTGATTAAATCCAAGATTCAGCTGGAAGCCAAAGTCAAAGAACTGACGGAGAGGGTTGAGGATGAGGAAGAGATAAATTCTGAGCTGACTTCTAAGAAGAGAAAATTGGAAGATGAGTGCTCTGAGCTCAAGAAGGATATTGATGATCTTGAAATAACACTTGCAAAAGTAGAGAAAGAGAAGCATGCTACTGAAAACAAGGTACATTCAGAGGCTGGGCATGGATTACCTTTATGAAAAGTGCTACAGGTCTTCTGATGGTTTTGCACTGTTTGTTACACAGGCCACATTGAAGGGTCAGTAGATACAGTAATTTGACCTTATGAGGTAAAAATTGTTAACTCTGAGCCTAAATTTCCCTTTTTTTGAAGTGAGTCATACTGCACTTCAGCTGAAGAATTATACCTATTTGGGGCATTTTTAAGTAAACAATTTTCTGCTGTAACCATTAATTCCTCCGGCTCTCCTCCTTAAAGCCTGTAAATATGAAAAGCTCATCTCTTACTTCTCCCAGAGAGAATCAGATGCTGGAGTCCATCACAATGGGAGTGACTCTGAAAAGAATTTAGCATGTTTGAAATAATGTACTATATCCACACCGAAAACTGGCAGACATTAACTCCCTTGATGGCAATTTTACTCAAAAAGCCACGAGGTGCTCATGAGGGAGGGGAGAGATCCCTTTCTTTTTCTTTTCTGTTTACAAGTTCAGACCAGACAGTCATTTGAACCTTGTTATGATAATGCCCTCCTTCAAAGTCTTACAAATACATTTTCCTTCTCTCAGGTCAAAAATCTGACAGAAGAAATGGCAACACTTGATGAGAATATCAGCAAACTAACCAAGGAGAAAAAGGCCTTGCAGGAATCTCATCAGCAAGTTCTAGATGACCTACAAGCAGAAGAGGACAAGGTCAACACACTGAGCAAAGCTAAAGTGAAACTGGAACAGCAAGTGGATGATGTAAGCTGGATCTGCCTTTATTTTTCACAAGGCTCGTTTTACCATCAATTACAGTGCACCTTTCATGAGACTGAAAGGTTACAAAGCTTTGAAATGTGTCCCTGTCCTTTTAGAAATGTAGTCCTTGTACTGTCTGTAAAAGGTATTATTACAGGAACACCACAAAAATTGATCTGTGTTCCGCCTTTCAAAGGATTGCAATAACAAGGGAAAATCCTCCCAACTTGCACTTCCAGTGTAACTGGCATGAAGTCAAACAGAACTTTGCCACCAAGAGAACTGTAATGCTTGCACAAATGCAAACCATGGACTAATCCTTTTGTTCTATTTCTTTAGCCCATATGCCCACTGGCTCCTAGAAAGCAAAAAATGTAAACTAGGATGCTTGTCCTTAAGTGCTTCTGCTTCACAGCTCACTAGAACTCAGCACAGAACTAGGCACAACCTACATCTGACTGTTGTAAACCATCTGTGTAGAATATATTTATTATGTGACTTTGCTCCTAAAGCTCGAGGGATCACTTGAACAAGAGAAGAAAGTGAGGATGGATCTAGAAAGGGCAAAACGCAAACTGGAAGGAGATTTGAAGCTGACCCAAGAGAGTGTCATGGACTTGGAGAATGATAAGCTGCAGATGGAAGAAAAGTTGAAAAAGTAAGAAGTTGATTCTGTTGTACCAAATAAAGCAGCACCGTTACAGTGTCATTTGAGAGCCTTCAGGTGTGTCACCCTGCTCTGATGGTGGCTGAAAGAAAATTCCATTACGAAAATGTGTAGCCAAGGAGGGAGGAAAAATTACTCTTGTGTGCTCAATACCTGAAACATTAGAATTCATTACATTTTCCTACATTAAAAAAAAAGGCAACCCAGAAACTTACTAATGTTTTTCATTGTTTAGAGGGGAAAGCTGAAGGAACTCTCTAAAGCTGTTCATCCTAACTAGCTGTGGTAATATTGCTGGGAGACCTGATTCTGTTAAATATGTTTTTTCATTGAGTCTGAAAATAGCGTAATTTTTGTATGACACAAAAAACCAGAAAAATAACTGCACAAATGCATGCAGAGGCTTGACTTGGAAACTGCTGCTCAGAGGAAAATGTGTTTTCATGCAAATTGCAATACATGAGAATTGTTTTCAGTTTTAGATACGTTAGAAGTTTTATTGAACAACTCTTTAAAAATTTCAAAATCCTAACTTGAAGCTTCAAGGCAAATTGTCACAGTAGGATTTTCCTTTCTGTGCCAGGAAAGAATTTGAAATGAGCCAGCTGAATTCCAAGATAGAAGATGAACAAGCTATAGTGATGCAGCTGCAGAAGAAGATCAAGGAGCTTCAGGTCAGCTTGCTTTTTTATCATATGTCTTAGGATGGGTTTCTCTTTGTGCCTCACGGAAAGACCTTGCAGAAACTTTTCATGGCTAGCTGCAGCTCCTCTTTGAGACACGAAGTGGTACATCTCCATAGCTTCCCAGACAGATTCCTTTTTCCCTCAGGATGCTTGCTCTATAGTGTTTCCTCCCAGTAACAGGACATATGACCACAGAATGGTAGTGGTTTGAGGCAAGGCATAAAGGCTCTGGTGTTTTGTTTTAAGCAAATAATATTGTTCCAAACCATGGAGGTGAGGGTAGTTGCTGGAGAAGAGTTCAACAGTGATAAGCATGGATTTCAAATGTAGAGAAAAGGTTAAAACATGCAGGAATTTTCAACAGAAATTAAAAGGCCAAGGAAATTCAGCACAGTCCAAACAAAATGTCTGGATCCAAAAATAACAGCTCCAGTTCTTTTTGTTAATAATGAATATTTGTATAACTTGGATGTAAAGTGCAGATTGGTGAAAATAATCTTATAATAAAAAAGACTGCTCCCAATAAATATTCGTTATCCACGCAGTTCTACACACTGCTATATTGAAACCCTGTCTTAACACTCCTAGAGAGAAATTACTTCAGTCACTGAGCTCTTAAAATGAGAATTTATTGCTGTTACTCCTACTAGCATGTAACTCCTCTCATGTACTTCAGCTGAATGTCAAATACACGAAGGTCAGTGCACCGGACCTATGTGTCTTGAACTAGAACTTGCAGAGCAATCTACTGCAAGCAAGATGTGACTCAACATCATTACCTTAGCTCAGGATCTGATTCACTGGCACAAATGGGCAAGTCCTTTAACTGCTGAGCTTCTGCCAGTGAGGTAAAATGTGGGCTGGCAGAGGGTTTAACAGTTTGTAAGGTGCCTCAAGGTCTTCTGATGGGAATCATCATAAAAGTGACCCAAAAGTGTTCATGTCTCTCTGGCAGGCTCGGATAGAAGAACTAGAAGAGGAGTTGGAAGCAGAAAGAGCTGCTCGAGCCAAGGTGGAAAAGCAGAGATCAGATTTAGCCCGAGAACTGGAGGAATTGAGTGAGCGACTTGAGGAGGCTGGGGGAGCCACAGCTGCCCAGCTGGAGATGAACAAGAAGCGCGAAGCGGAGTTCCTGAAGCTGCGGCGTGACCTGGAGGAGGCCACGCTGCACTACGAGGCCACAGCTGCCACCCTGAGGAAGAAGCACGCGGACAGTGTGGCTGAGATGGGGGAGCAGCTGGACAACTTGCAGAGGGTCAAGCAGAAACTAGAGAAGGAGAAAAGCGAGCTGAAGATGGAAGTGGATGATCTGTCATCCAACATGGAGCAGATGGTCAAGGGAAAAGTAAGGATCCTGAGGCTTCTCGAAAGTCATGTGTAGCTAAGGCTGGTGTGAAGGTTTCCTGGCTGGAGTGTTTTAGAAGGTGGTGTCTTGCACCGTGCCTCCCTTACCCACGTGGTGGTACAACACTTCTCCCCTGGAGATGGGACAGCAATTAAGACGGCCTGTCTCAAACACACAGCGCATCCTCAGTCTCAGGCATATTGCTTATCCGTGTACCTCAGGGCACACAAGCGTGTCACGTAAATTAGGCTCCTCCGGGCTGGTGACAACTGGAGTGGTGCCATCCAAGGCAGGATATCTCTCACCCTAAGCAGAGTCCTTTCAGAACCTGCCCTTGGTTCACAGTTTTGATCCATGTTAGCACGGCGTGCAAAGCAAAGGCTTGCATGATCACACTGTGTATTTTCACTTCCTACAGCTGAATTGTGGATTTTGTTTCCTGAGTAGATAATCTCAGTAGCTTTCAGAGCACTTTAAATAGATTTCTTTCAGTGCAAGTGAGGAAAAGAAATGTCAGTATTCTCAGAGTTAGAAAGCTGTCATCAAACCCAATTTATTATAAATGGCAATTAAAGCAGAATCAGTAGAGCAATTTTCATTGGAGGTGATTTTCCCATCTAGCAATTATGAGGCGGCTGTGCCTGAACTTCACAGGCATGTGACTGCTGCTGAAGTTCTTGCAGAGTCTTTTTACACTGGTGCTTACATTCAGAACAC
This sequence comes from Mystacornis crossleyi, assembly GCA_013400655.1. Lineage (NCBI taxonomy): Eukaryota > Metazoa > Chordata > Aves > Passeriformes > Timaliidae > Mystacornis > Mystacornis crossleyi. The sequence goes on from VYZQ01017100.1 coordinate 12,662, forward strand.
AATTCAGGGAAAACAAAAAGGGAAGGTGGTCTGATGGGGAGTCCCATGGCCTGGGATCACAGACACGGGGCTGCTCTTCCCTGCTCTACTGCTGTGATATTTTTGTCTTTGCTATCCACCATTCCTCTGAAAGACAAACACACACAAAAAAGGATACATTTTGAAGGCTATGGCTTCCAAATGTTTGCCTGGAGGCTACAACTTTCTTCGTCTTTTCTCCTGATTCCATTAGGCCAATGCAGAGAAGCTTTGTCGCACTTATGAAGACCATCTGAATGAGACAAAAACAAAACTGGAGGAAATGACCCGCCTCATGAATGACCTCACTACTCAGAAGACAAAACTCCAGAGTGAGAATGGTATGTGCATTTTCAGCCCAGATAGACTGTTTCTCAGGAATTTATCAGGGGCACCTCAGCACTGCATCAGTGAGATATGTTCTGCAAAGGCACCTTCTCTGCAGGTGGCAGGGCTGGGATTGGGATTGCAGAATGGAGCAGTAGCTTTGTGTCTTTTGACATTTCTATCTTCAGTATTCTTATAACCTTGGTGGGGAATCCTTGCCTTGGACCGGCTTTTAAAACAAACCTATACCCACATTTATCAGCATACAGTGATACCATCTCATGAGCCAAAATGGATGTGCCAGCTCAGAACCCAGGATGTGCCAGGCTACCTTTGTGGCCGGAGCAGTATTATTTAATTTCTACATCCTCATCAGATATCACTGTTCTGTGTATTTTCAAAGACATTTTTCGTTTCCTGTGTGTTGTAATTTCCGTGTTTCCCATAAGACTGTGGTTTTCACCCCCCAGCAATGCATTTCCTTTGCCCAATGAAGTTTTTCTCATCCTATATACTGGTCACTGTGAGGTTCTCAGGGTGCTTTTCAGCCCTCTGAAAAGTCTGTGGAAAAGCAATATAAAATAGTGAAAAAAAGTAAAACCAGCTACAGCTGCCCATGAAAGTATGCATCAGTCTAGTCTGATTCACAAACTGAAGTAAAATTAATGAATCAAGCTATTGGCAGTACAAAAAACCCCAACCAACCAAACAGAAAAACTCTCCACTTAGAAAAGGAAAAAAAAAAGAAAATCTAAGAAAAATCCTGGTGAAATATCTGATGGTTACAGCCTTGGAAGAAGCTTCACAACAGGTCAACCACAATCACAGTGAGTTCTTTTCCTCAGCAGAATTGGACAGGTGGGACTATGATTTTTGACTGTGAGTTTGTCATTTCATCATCCTGCTCTTTTTTTTTTGTTTATTTGTCAAATCTTGTGGCAGGTGAGTTTATTAGACAACTTGAAGAGAAGGAGTCACTGATAAGTCAGCTGTCCCGGGGAAAAACATCCTTTACACAACAGATTGAAGAACTTAAGAGACAGCTAGAAGAGGAAAGCAAGGTAATGCTTTAATTGTGTCCCATTCCTTGAAATAGAATGGCAGAAAATGTTCATGTTCAGTTCTAGCCTGGTTAAAAGCTGAAACGAGACATAGGAGCGACAATGATTCCTACTAATTGTACTGATATAAGTTTCTTCCCCTGACTGAGGCAAGTTACAAGAGAAGAGTTTCGAAAAATCAACAGCATACATAAGTGCTAAATAAAACTTACCCAGTAGGATAGCCAAATTCTCAGATCTTACATCTTAAAAGTTTGGGTGAAGGTCCGAAGTTGTTAAATTATCTTCAGTCTTGATAACTCCCTCCTCATGTCGCCAGTTAGGGATGACTTCAAATAATTCTTCCCTCGCTTGACCTGGTCTGTCAAAGCCAGAGGCAAAATGAAAAAAAAAGCTTAAGCCTCCATTTGAATTTCTAGGTGGACACAAAAGACTGATGCTGAAGGTGGTGGCAAGCATCAGCACTTTATTGCAAAAACCCAGCCTTTTTAAGCACTTAGCCAGTTATCTGTTTACGTAGTTTTAAAGCATAACAAACATAATTTCAACCAACCACCACACACCACGATGTGAACACACGATGGTCACGCAGCATGATTTTCTACCCCTAATTCAGCTGAGTCTCTTTCCCACAGTCCTCCACTTAGCCAAAGTAACAGGCCTGAGCCATGATTTTACAAAGGTAACAAGGCCTTAATTTTATAAGGTTTCATCTATATGCCACATCTAGGGGCTGTTTGTTTTGGTTTCGCTGTAGGTAACCTTACAATGTTGCGACCTTTCTATCCCTGCAGTCTAAAAATGCCCTGGCTCATGCCCTTCAAGCAGCCAGGCATGACTGTGATCTCTTGCGGGAGCAGTATGAGGAGGAGCAGGAAGCCAAGGCAGAGCTGCAGCGGGCTCTCTCCAAGGGAAATGCAGAAGTGGCACAGTGGAGAACCAAGTATGAGACTGATGCCATTCAGAGAACTGAGGAGCTGGAAGATGCCAAGTGAGTTACGTGGGCTTCAGGGTGCCCTTGATGGGCAGGACTGTGCTCACTGGGTCTTGTGGTGTGCTAAGGAAATAGGGCAGCCTGGCTGGAAAGTCCCTCTGACTCAATGCTGTAATTTGGGGCTGTCCTTCTTCTCTTCTTCATATTGCTTGGGCAAGTCAATGTTTCTGCTGAGTGCTTGTCTGTGGGGTAGTGGTTGTGGATACTGGGGTTCATTTGAGAACTAACAAAATTACACAGCCCTACCTGGTTATCCCACACTCACTCACTTTGCCCTGGCCCAGTACTATGTTTCCTTGGTCTTGACTTCCCTTTCCCATTGGGTAACGACGGCTGCCCTGAGAAAGTAGGGCAGAAATTCATGTTGGCTCACACTGTACAGTTGCTCCCAGCTACCAGGCTCAGGGTGCTGAGCAAGGTCTCTGAACATCTCACACTTCTGCCTCTGCACATCTCCAAGCTGCAGGATCTTACCCTACCTTCACCATATTTTCTTCATCTAGTATCTCCACAACCCTCCTTCTAGGCAGTCCTTTCTTTTCAGCCCCTCTTCTTGCCAGGACTCCCCATTTTCCCAATCTAAATAGTCTAGGAACAAAAGACCAGGGCATGACCAGCCTCCTAACTGGTGGTTGTCCCATATCTCTTAATTGGAGGAAAATGACACTGTCATTTAGAGCAGGTCTTATAAAAAATTTACAACCAGCCCATACTGGTTACAGCTAGTAAGAAGCTAGTTGGTACCTGACAGTTCAAAAGTTCAATTTCAAATACTCAGACATGCACAAAATGATCTGCCACTTACCAGTATTCATAATTTAAGCTATTTTTTTCCATCACAGTCCCTTCTCTCTAGAGGTTCAATTTCCCTCTCCATTCCTCTTCCCCTTGCCCTATCCTCACCTTCACCTCCTCCTGGTTTACCCTTTCAGAACTGATTTATCGAGTCATTGGTTTGGTGTCAGTTTTCCCGGATAACACGACAGGAGTGACATTTGTTCATTTCACTGTGTCTTCCCACTTCACAGGAAAAAGCTCGCTGCCCGCCTGCAAGAAGCTGAGGAAGCAATTGAGGCAGCCAATGCCAAGTGCTCTTCCCTGGAAAAGACAAAGCACAGGCTGCAGAATGAGCTGGAAGACATGATGATTGACCTGGAGAAGGCCAACTCAGCAGCTGCCTCGCTGGACAAGAAGCAGCGTGGGTTTGACAAGATCATCAATGACTGGAAGCAGAAGTACGAGGAGTCACAGGTTGAGCTGGAGGCTTCCCAGAAGGAGGCCCGTGGCCTCAGCACTGAGCTTTTCAAGCTGAAGAATGCCTATGAGGAAACACTGGACCACCTGGAAACTTTGAAAAGGGAAAACAAGAACCTCCAAGGTAGGCTTCATTCAGGTCCTGCAGCCAGTGCAAAAGCCACATCAGCAAATGGCTGGAGGGATGCAGGTGCCCTGCAGCAGCTGTGAGGAAAGGTGTTTATCTCATCCTGAGATGAGCTTTCTGATGTCATTTGAGACACTGATGCTGCCAATTAATGTTTTGAACAAAGAGATCGGAATGGCCAGAGCAGAGAAGGCTTGCCTTTGCCCCCTGTCAATGAAACTCACTGGCAGAGGAGAAAGTCTCAGAGGAGGAACAAGAAAGATGACAGAGGTGCAGTGGATGAAACTTTAACAGCAGAGCACAGTATGAGCCTGCAGATCACAGATGAACACTAAATCACTACAGCCACTTCAAAAAGCATGCACAAGGAAAGCTGTGCCTTCAAGTTGTTCAAGTAAAAAAATCTTGCTGTAAGTGAAAATAAGGCAGGACTCTTGTACAGAAAAGCCCTTGAGGTAGCAGGTTGAGGCATGGGTCTCTATTTACATTGCATGAATTGCAGGATGTTCCAAATACTCTGTTGTCTAAATCCATCCATCCTGTTTTGTTTCAGAGGAAATTTCTGATCTGACCAATCAGATTAGTGAAGGAAACAAGAGCCTCCACGAAATTGAGAAAATCAAGAAGCAGGTTGAGCAAGAGAAGTCGGAAGTTCAGCTGGCTCTGGAAGAAGCAGAGGTAAGGAAAGCAAACTCAAGGGAAAAGGAAGAGCTTGTCTTTATCAGGATTTTCCATCCTTTTCATCTTCTCTGGAAAACAGCCAATGTGTTGATTTTTAGCATGTGCAACCTCTCTGCACCCAGCTCCTCCAGCCTTGCTAGCCAGTGTCTTCAAGAGCGACTAGTGACTTTTGGAGATGTCAGCCCTGTGATCATCAGTGGAGGACTTTTGCAAGGAGGTGCCTTGTAGCTTTTGGGTTTTTGTTAGAATCATGGAATCATCAAGGTTGGAAGAGACTTTTAAGATCATCCAGTCCAGCCATCCACCCCTCACTACCCCTGTAACCCCTAAACCACTAAACCAAATTGCCCAGCGCCAGATCCAGTTGTTCCTTGGATACTTCCAAGGTATGGGGACTGCACCACCTCCCTGGACAGTCTATTCCTATGCCTGAACAGTGAAATACAGTGAAATTTTATGTATTTTTTAATATCTAATCTGCATCTCCCCTATCTCAGCTTTATGCCATTTCCTCTAGTCCTCTCACTGTAGGTAGAAGAGACCGACCCCCACGTCCCTACAACCTCCTTCCAGGGAGTTGTAGAGAATTATGAGGTGCCCCCTGGGTCTCCTCTTCTTGTAATGAAACAAACCCAACTCCCTCAGCCGTTCCTCATAAGACACATTTTCTAGACCCTTCACTAGCCTTTTTGCCCTTCTCTGGTTGGTTGGTTTGGGGTTTGGGGGTTTTTTTCACTTTCAGGAAGCTCAGAAATCTTCTGCCCACTGCCTCAAAATTCAGTCCTTGCTCACTTTGATGTAGAACATTTCAGTCTTTCAGAAAATAGAAATGCTGAAAATTATGGTCTTAC
>VYZQ01017100.1:17995-45747 GCA_013400655.1 Mystacornis crossleyi
CCTCACTACCCCTGTACCCCCTAAACCACTAAACCAAATTGCCCAGCGCCAGATCCAGTTGTTCCTTGGATACTTCCAAGGTATGGGGACTGCACCACCTCCCTGGACAGTCTATTCCTATGCCTGAACAGTGAAATACAGTGAAATTTTATGTATTTTTTAATATCTAATCTGCATCTCCCCTATCTCAGCTTTATGCCATTTCCCCTAGTCCTCTCACTGTAGGTAGAAGAGACCGACCCCCACGTCCCTACAACCTCCTTCCAGGGAGTTGTAGAGAATTATGAGGTGCCCCCTGGGTCTCCTCTTCTTGTAATGAAACAAACCCAACTCCCTCAGCCGTTCCTCATAAGACACATTTTCTAGACCCTTCACTAGCCTTTTTGCCCTTCTCTGGTTGGTTGGTTTGGGGTTTGGGGGTTTTTTTCACTTTCAGGAAGCTCAGAAATCTTCTGNGGTTAGTTTGGGGTTTGGGGGTTTTTTTCACTTTCAGGAAGCTCAGAAATCTTCTGCCCACTGCCTCAAAATTCAGTCCTTGCTCACTTTGATGTAGAACATTTCAGTCTTTCAGAAAATAGAAATGCTGAAAATTATGGTCTTACGCTCTTTTATCAGATATTTCTACTACCTAGTTTCCAACGGTAAATTCACGATTTCTTGCTTATGAGAATAAGAAAACAAACCCCCTGATGACTTTCTCTTTTATAAGGTCTCAGATATTGAGTTCTTTACTGCAGCCTGCTTTAAAAAATGCTGTAGTCTCAGAAGAAAAATGAAAACAGCCCAGTAGGAATTTGCTAAAGACATTTGGCCTCACTGCATTAATTTCTACAGTGCCAAGTATGCACACACCCAAGAGGTTTGCTTCATCCCAGTTTCCAGAAACAAACCAACACGGAACAATCCAACTAGAAATCCTTGTTTTTCACTTAAAGGGCTCAGCAGACAGATTTTCTTGGAAGTGAGGGGCATGACAAGGCTAAGAAGGGGTGTGCATGGTGCTGGCAGAAGCATCACAGCACATAGCAAGGGATTTTTAGTGAAGGCCACATTTCTTTTGAATTGCATCTAAATAATATCTGCTAAACCAAAGATCACCCAGCGACAGGAATCTGTTTATAACTTTAATGCTGTGCAACTTCTTTTGTCTGTTGTAGGATGCTTTATACATTGCAGGGATTTCACAGCCAGACAAACAGGTGTCACGACCAAAGCAGAGGAAAACCATGTCTTCCTTGCACAGCTCTGAGAATGATTCTGTACTTTGTCAAAAAACTTCCCTTGCTGGGAAGAATACATGAGTTCTTGAGGGATCTAAGGGGCATGGTTTACTTTCCTGGACTGTGTGGAATGGCTTTCTAAAACTCAGTGGTATTAGGAACTAACAAAAGTAAAGTGATGATGTATCTTACTTTAAATGTGAAGGAAATGGGTTAATGCAGATTTTCTCCCTTTCTTGTGATTTTGGGCCTCTGGCAGTCACTGCTGATGACAAAGAACTTCCACGTGTTGTTCCCATTAATATGTTGTAGCTTCTTGTCACAATACATGTATTTGCCTGACCTGCTGCATGCTGGCTGGAGATCAGCAGGGATTTTGTACAGCTTTGTTTTCACAATCCTCATTCTGTTTCCTCATTCTCTCAAAGGAAGCACAGTTAAGCTTGTGCAGTTCCACTGTTCAGAGAGCACTTTCAAAAATATGGTGTTCAGTTCCGTGCTTTTGTTCCTGTTTGATGAGAGCAGCAAGGAGAGGGAACGACACTGAGCCTGGCTTATGAAAGACCCCTGAAAGTCAGAGGCCTTGTTATTTCTTTATGGGCTGTTGTCTTAGTACTTCACTTCCGTACATAAGAGAAATGTGGGGTAAAGACAGGAACAAATCACCCCTGTTTCCCAGACTTGTGTTCATGTTAATTGGAAACGACGAACAGAGAATTTTCGCATTTTTTCATACAGAGCTGTGTCTGTTATTTCTGTCCTTGAAGTCACCTTGCTTAATAAGATTATGTGATTGAGAGGTTTCCCTCACTTTGTGATTTGGAGAGATTTTTGTGAGGCGGGGGAATGGACGTGTGGACCCTTTCACTCTCACAACAACGATCTTGTTTTAGCTTATTCCTGTCCCTTACAAGCCTTTGAATTTCTGGAGGGTGTCTGTACAGAGGTGTGGAGCAGGGAACATCTGCTGATGTCAAAACCATGTAGGCAGGGCTGAAGGTGTTGGTGTGTTGCTTGGGAGTTTTTTGTGAGCTGTGACTATTTGACAATTTGTCCTCTGAGGAGCTTGCTGCTCGGTTTTCCAGCTGTCAGGTTGCATTAGAAGGCAAATAAATGCATTGTTTTGCCATGTAAGTAACTTGTGCCCTTGCCTAGAGAGAGATACGGAAGGAGGAGACAGGAAGAGAAGAGTAAAGGGATCATGTTTGTGCAGCTATTTGTGATTTGGAAAAAAAAAATCAATTCCTGGTTTACAAGCTCTTGGTGTTTCTTATTTCAGGGAGCTTTGGAGCATGAAGAAAGTAAGACCCTTCGTTTTCAGCTTGAACTTTCTCAGATTAAAGCAGAGTTTGAAAGGAAGCTGACAGAAAAGGAGGAAGAAATGGAAAATATAAGGTACTGTGCAGGAAGCAGCATGTTTCTTAAGGGAAAGGTCTGAAAAGGCTGGAACTATTCTCAAGATTCAAGCCAATTAAATGCACCACAGGTAGTTATGCCAGCATAGGCAGATACCGTCCGTACCAGAAACCAAGACAGTTCTGACTATTTGCCAAAGGGTAGCCCTACCACATTTCCCTTGCTCAGTTCAAATATTCCTGTCAGATCACTCTCTGACAGTGTATAATTAAACCCATCAGGCATAACACACTGCAGCTGTAATAAAACTGGCTGGATTAATCCGTTCACAGCAGACCAGGGCCACTAGCTCTATATGTTGACAGTATGGAGGCAAATAGGTCTAGAGAGCTGCCATCTAATCCTGTGTGGGATGGATGCCTCCCAAGGGGACCCCCAGGTAAAATCAGTGGTGCTCAAACCTACGTTATCTGAAGGCATTTAGTTAATTTATGCAATTACAGCTACACTGAGTGTGGGAGGATGTGAGGAGCTTGCTGTTATGTGTACACCACTTGGGTAAGCAGTGAGAATTGCAGACGTGCAGAAAGTGTGAATAGAACAGGGGAGGAACTTGCAGGTAAGAGGGATAAAGAGGAAAAAAATGGAAAGCAATGAGGTGGGAGGAGGATAATGTCTTTGTCTCTCCCCTTCCAGCCAGCAGAAATGCAAGTCTGAAGAGTTATACCCTTAACAGGATATGCTAGCCTATGTGTCTGTGCAGTTATTCAGAAATTAATGTTATTAATTCAAGAATCATGTCATTGTTTATTGATGGACTAAAGGATAGGGAAGTGGAAATCTAAGGACCACTCTGGCCAGCATACCTACAGGGTTTGATATGTTAATTGTTTCAAAGCCAAGAATATTTTGGCCCTTTCACCTTCTGATGTCCTGCAGATGTCTGGATTGGAGAGATCTCGGGCCAAGCTGTGCCAATCAGTGCTTTCTGCTTCAGCTTGATTATGAGTGTTCAGTTGGCATTCTGTGTTGTTTTCTGGGAGTCTATGAAACAGTTCAGTATCTTGCTGAAGCAATAAAGCCCTCAAGCTTTATCTTGTTGACTTGGTGATTTCCCAGAACTCCTACACCTTCAGCAAAACTTGGCCAGCAATGAAATAAATGTTTCCATGTGTGTCATATTCTGTGCTTTGTGTTATCTTCTGATTGTAAGAGAGCAAAACTTTTGTAGTAGGACTTCTCTGTTACAGAATCAAGAAAATTAAGCTGTTTGTATCTGTTTTGTCTTTAAATTGACATTAAGCTGCCTTTCCCAGGGGGACAAGGCTGTCAAGTGGGTGGGTTTAATCTCTTCTAAATTTAGATGTCCGTAATACAGATTTCTATTAATGAATCATTCCTCTTACAATTAACATAAGAAAAGCTTTTTCAACATCTATTTTAAGACACAATAAATTGTAGCCATTTACTATAAAGAGCACCTAGAGTAATTATCTAGAATGTAGCAGCCTACCTTCAGTTTGATTAAGCCCCTCCACTAATGCCTTCAGCAAAAGGCAGAGATGTAAAACGTCCCAGGAAGTTATTCAGTTAATATCTTAGTAAGTGAGTGTTAGGCTGGAAGTGCTTCTTGTTAGGTTCAAGTCCATACTTGCTTGTGTTTACAAGAGCTGTGAGAGCACTCCTTGCTCCAGTACTGCCGAAGAAAACACAGAAGAATGATGCTAGAGGTGCTTACAGATCAGGAGTTAGCTGAGGGTGTGAAGGGCACCAGCCGGTTAGACAGCAGGGAGGCACCAGAAACGATGTAGGCTATATACGTGTGCTACCTGTGCCAGTCAGAAATATGCTATTTCTGGAAGCGAGACACCTTCAGAAAGTGAAGTACTGCTGCAAGTACTTCCATATCCCTGCACAGAGAGGAAAACCCTTCCATTCATCTTTCATGTCCTTTTCAGGAGAAACCAGCAACGTGCCATAGATTCACTGCAGTCCACCCTGGATTCTGAAGCCCGCAGCAGAAACGAGGCCATCCGGCTCAAGAAGAAGATGGAAGGGGACCTCAATGAGATGGAAATCCAGCTCAGCCACGCTAACAGGCACGCTGCAGAAGCAACCAAGTCAGCACGTGTCTTGCAGACACAAATAAAGGTACTGGTAGCCTCCCAAGCACCCAGTGGTACCCATGGGCTGGATTTCATTAGCACAGACCAAACCAGCAGCAGTGACGGTAATTAAGAGGGAAGCTACTGCCAACAATGTAAATTGGTGATCACATCTGGCGTAAGAGAATACTGAAATGTGGATTTCTTCTCAGACTTGCATATAAGCTGGGTGCGATCCAGTCATAAAACCCTTGTTGGTTGCAGCCTCTTGCTGGGGCAGAAAGCTACAGCATGAGGCACTGAAAACCTGTGATTTTCTTGTGAGCTTGCAAGGCTTTTAAAAGAAGTAGAGAGCAAATGGATTGTCTGGAGTACAGGGGGTGTGCTTGTATTCAGCTTTGTTGTTTGCATCAACATTTGTAATAACTTAAAAAAAAAAAGGTGAAAAAAGGTGTTTCTAGGGACCTCAGCTCTTCTGTTGTCTCCTCTCCCAGAACCACCAGCTCTGAGAGATTTGAGCAGACAGATTTCTTTTCTCCATTGCACCACATACCACAAAAGCTATTCAGCTTACAGTGTGGAAATAAAATAAAAACATAATAAATTGAAAAAACACTGAAATTCTTGAGGTTGGTCCCAGGTAGCTGCTGCAATCTGGGTTTCTCTGATACAAGCACAGAGGCTTGAAATGCAGTTGTATTGCTCGTTTTAGGAGCTTCAGGTGCAGCTGGATGACTCGGGACACGTGAATGAAGATCTGAAGGAGCAGCTGGCGGTCTCTGACAGGAGGAACAATCTTCTCCAGTCGGAGCTGGATGAGCTGAGGGCTTTGCTGGACCAGACTGAACGGGCAAGGAAGCTGGCAGAGCACGAGCTGCTGGAAGCCACTGAGCGTGTGAACCTGCTTCACACCCAGGTTGGCTTTTTCTGCGCCCTTTCCCTCACTGCTTAAACTGAGCCTTCTCTGCTGAGCACTGACACTGTTTGTCCATGGCTATCACAAGTCAGGCACACCCTGCCATCCCTCCCCAGGGAAAATGAGGAAGAGGAGTTAAGTCACACTGTAGATAGTGACTCTCTGACTCCCTTCAAGTTAGCCAGAATTGATGATTCATCCAACTGCTTTCCACAGCTGCCAGAAAAAAACACTGATGGAAAATAAAGAAAGTGAATTTGATTTTTTCATTCTTCCCCGCTGTAAAACCAGTTTCCTGCATTAGTTAAGCCATGTCCTGGACAGAGAACAACACAAGCCCTGCTTTTGTGCAGGGCACTGATGTTACTCAGCAGTGAAAACCACAGGACTGGGCTCTCACAATAGGGAAATGACACAAGGCAGGAAACCACAGGAAACCACCTACAGCAAAGTGCTTTCTGTGCTTGCAGGTGTCCACTGAGATCAGCCTTTGGGCGTTATCCAGGTGGACACTGCCATTTCTAGGGTGTCATGGAGGGCACGTCCTGGCTTGACAGCATTGTTACCACAAACCCAAAGCTTCTCTGCACCAAAGAATAGTCACAAAGAAATTAAAATGTGCTACAGACTGATGATGTTTTGCAGTGTTTTCTCCAGCCCATTCGTGATACTGTTTTAATCACCTCACTGGCTGATTAAGGATCATTAATGTACCAAAATTAACAGCCTTATTCATTCTTCTATTTCAGGCTATTCCTTATTATTTTATCTGAATCAAAATCTGAATATTTACAGCTTTGACAGTTTTTTTAATGTTTCTTCAGTCTGAAACTACCTATGCTAGTCAAGCCAGCCCTTACCACACACCTAGGTCTCCATTCCCAAATATTGCTCTGAGTAATCCAGAAGCTGCAAAAATCAGGAAGCCTTGGTGTGCTGTGGTATTTAGAGGAGTTGTTTCTAATCATTGCTTTTCCTCCTTTTCCACTGTTCATTTGGGGAAAACTTAATAAAAGAACACAAGCCTGATCAATCAAAAGAAGAAGCTGGAGGGTGACATTTCCCAGATGCAGAATGAAGTGGAAGAATCGCTCCAGGAGTGCCGGAATGCAGAAGAAAAAGCCAAGAAAGCAATCACAGATGTAAGTAGGCTGGTTCTTTGCTCACTTCTTTTTGTACCACAGCGTCTAAGCACACTCAAGAAAGTATTTCCCAGGTCACCATTTCTGTGCTTGTTATAGAGCTCATACATCCAAAGCCCTCCACAGTTACCTGGAGGTGACTGATGAATCTACAAAATAAAGCAGGCTAGAGGTAAAAAGAGAGGGCAGACTTTTTTCTGATGTTTAGGGTTTGGGTTTGGTCATTTTCTTAGGGTTTTGTTTCCACAAGGATGCAGTTTGCAGTGATCTTCGAAGTCTCAGATCATGTCACCTTTTTATCAAGTAAATCATTCACTCGAATAGATTAAACCAGTACAGACTGAACTAGTGCTAACTGGTCTCTTGGTGTACATAAAATCCAGGTGACAAACAAAATTACTGAATTGGAGAAACATGAGGCCTAAAATCCCAGAGAGGTGGACTGTTTTCCTCTTCCAGGGAGGGCACGTATTTGGGCAGGTATGGTTTCATTTCACACAGACCTGGAGAAATCCACGACTTCATTGTTCAGTTGATGGTTGACATCACACCAACGAACAAAATGAAAGCTAAAACTGGAGATTTCTGTGTGTTATATGTCTGGAGTGCCAGACAAAGCTATTCCCGTACCCTGCTTCTTGGCTGACAGCACTGCTACTGCCTGCCAGAGAGAAGATGCTGATTCTCCTTGATGCAGCTCCATCCTGGATTACAACGAATGCTGTATTTTGCTGACTGGTCAGTAATGGCTGCCAAATCTGCAAATGGCTCTTGGTGGCAGTCACAAATGTCAAAGCAGGAATGAACTAATCTGGCATCCTTTTACCTGCCTTACAGAAGGAGCAGGGACTATGTAAGATGTTGATACTGAACTCTATCCCACCACAGGCTGCAGGAGTTGCTCTGCTCTTACAGCCACTTGGGCAGCTCTCGCCTGTGGCTGCGCAGGGAGATTTGTCTGCCAGCTGTCTTAAGCTACTACCTTTCAAGAGCTCCAAACACCAAGATTAGATTTCGAATAATTGCTGTGTAAAATGTCTGTAGTGAATGTCACAGGCTTACTTGTAGGCATCGTAAATGAGAACCCTAGTGGTATAGCACAGGTATAAAGAAATCAAGGAAGAGGTGGAATCTTAAATAAAAGCATTAGAACAGAGATGAGATGAGAAAAAAGGCCTCCAAGGTTTTTCTGTCCTTCCATTTTCTCCGTCCAGGCAAGATATACACACAGAAGGTATTCTGTGGAGCTTTGGCTACAGTGAATGATCCAAATAAGGGATAGTTCAGGACTAATCTTCCACTGTTTATTCTGAAACATAATCCAGTAGCATAAGGGATTTCCTGTAAAATATGGTGGTTTTTCAGGCAGCAATGATGGCTGAGGAGCTCAAAAAGGAGCAGGATACTAGTGCTCATTTAGAGAGAATGAAGAAGAATATGGAGCAAACCATTAAAGACCTCCAGAAGCGACTGGATGAAGCAGAACAAATAGCTCTGAAAGGTGGCAAGAAGCAGATCCAAAAACTGGAATCCAGGGTAAGTTTGTGATCCAACTTCAGACCACTGCCTTCTGCTTACAGAACTGGCACCAGATCAGCAGCCTAGTGCTGCCTGATAAGTTCACAGAGGCCAAGAACGGGTAATATGGACACTTTCCTCTGTTTCACAAAATGCAGGTGAGCAGTTCTTGGAGGCATGCTTCCCCTTCATTATCCAGCTACAATCAGTTGCTGACCAGCAGATGAACAAAGCCCTCGATTTAAAAACAATTAAAAGCCCCTCCCAGTGCTTGCTTTGGTTAAACTTTTTTGGCCTTTGCACGTCTGCGCCTCTGACTGATGGTGCAGCTGAAATACTTTTATGGAAAACTAGAATGGAAAGGTTACATTTTGATCTCTTCCTGAAATTTGGCTCTGTGGAGACACCTAGGAAGCCAGTGTTTCTTAACTGTGAACCAAATTATCTGCTGCTTTACATACGTGTAGCATAATGGCAAGGGTTTTTCCTCTGTTGCAGGTTCGTGAGTTGGAGAATGAGCTTGAGACTGAACTCCGTCGCAATTCGGATGCCCAAAAAGGAGCCCGCAAGTTTGAGAGACGCATAAAGGAGCTGACTTACCAGGTATGCAGTAACCACCAGGTCACTGGCAAGAAATGTCATAAATCGCCTCAGTGTTACAGTGGAGGATGAAGGGTGGCCTTACTCAGCTTTCTGATTGCAGGAAGCTTTGGGCACAGGAGGAACACTTCCCCAAGGCTTCCATCACAGAATGCTTTGGGTTGGAAGGGACCTTGGAGATCATCTCGTTCCAACCCCCCTGCCATGGGCAGGGACACCAGACCAGGCTGCTCAGAGCCCCATCCAACCTGGCCTTGAACACTTCCAGGGCCAGGGCATCCACAGCTTCTCTGGGCAACCTGTGCCAGTGATCATCATCCTCTTGCCTGATTTGTTGTCACTGTTGTTAGAAAGCCTCTGTTGCTGGGATTTGGACTGTTTTAGCACAGTATTAATATGGAACAGGCTTCAATGACTATTCACAGTGCAGGAGAGAGCCCAGCTCCCCTCAGCTGTGCTGCTGATGGTAGAAAGAGCCAGTAGGACTCAGGTGGCTCCAGCGCCCTGCTCAGTGCAGGGTTGCTGAGTCCCAGGGCTCTGTCACCCATTACTGAGCAGCGGGGTCTAGTCTTGAGCCTCCCGCAGGTTTGCTAACAGCTGCTCTTGTTGCTTGCCTTTCAAGAAAGGCCTGCAGCACAGAGCACTTACCCTTTGCTTTGAACAGCATTAAGAAGATAAACCCATCCATTCGCCTTAGGAGACTATTTAATCTCCTACCTGTTGTTTTACTTTGACTTTTGTATGCAGAAGCTGAAGGCTGTTTTCTTCAAATACAGTGCACGGGCAGAATTAGCTGGTGTCTCTGCTTATGGAGCGTGACATAAAACCGGGCTCCTTTTACCAGAAACGCCTTAGAATCAAACTTCAAATTATGCAAATTACATAGTTCTAGGCTCACCCATATCTGCCTCAATATATAATGACACGCTTTATAATGACAAGCGTGCTCCTCACCCCTGAGCAAGGAGCTCCGTATGTATCTGTGCACCTCTGAAAGTGTGTGCACATATATATCTTTCTTTATATATGTTCATATTTACACATAGATGCATGGGAAGGGTACTCTCAGTCTTTACCCCTTACACACATCTTCAGTGATAATGTAGAAATTTTTCTAGTGTGTACACAGGGTACAACTAGTTTATGTTTTGAGCTATATGTTTCCAAAATATGTACGGCACCCATAATTACTGTATTGTGGAAGATGATTTAAGCCTTTTTACCCTATCAACCCAATTAATGGTGTTTGATACAGTCAGAAGAAGATAAGAAGAATCTCGCCAGGATGCAGGATCTGATTGACAAGCTACAATTAAAAGTGAAGAGCTACAAGCACCAAGCAGAGGAAGCTGTAAGTAACTATTTGGGCCTTTTTACTTTTGACAGATGTATTGTTCTAAACCCACAATGTTTTATTCATGGAAACTTTTAGTACTAATACAAGTTTTGCATCCATTATTATTTTTTTAATTTCTATATAATCCCTGTATATAAAACTGTATTTATATTTAGATATAAAGTAAAATATTTAGCATATGTGTTGATTATATTTAAGAAAAGGTATTCCATTTTATCCTGACTGCAATCAGGGTATAATTTGCAAGAGAAGGGGAGGAAGGGAAAGCACAGGAAGGACTTTTTTCCTCCTAGNTCTATAAATATGAGCAATTAAACTCTACTCAGCTACTGAGCCAGCTGGAAATCAGGTGATGCAGGATCTGATTGACAAGCTACAATTAAAAGTGAAGAGCTACAAGCACCAAGCAGAGGAAGCTGTAAGTAACTATTTGGGCCTTTTTACTTTTGACAGATGTATTGTTCTAAACCCACAATGTTTTATTCATGGAAACTTTTAGTACTAATACAAGTTTTGCATCCATTATTATTTTTTTAATTTCTATATAATCCCTGTATATAAAACTGTATTTATATTTAGATATAAAGTAAAATATTTAGCATATGTGTTGATTATATTTAAGAAAAGGTATTCCATTTTATCCTGACTGCAATCAGGGTATAATTTGCAAGAGAAGGGGAGGAAGGGAAAGCACAGGAAGGACTTTTTTCCTCCTAGCCCCTCAAAAGGCACGCTGAGAGCCTTCTCAGTTCACTTAACATGGAAAATGCCACTAGAAGTATCAACTCTAAAACAACAACAATCTCAGTTCTGCAGGAGGCAAGTGGTGCCCATACAGCTGTTACCTAGTCATGCTGAGCACTTTCCAGCCCACTTCAAATTAAAAGCTTTATTTCACGTGGACAGGAGGAAATCAGCTGCACTCTTTTTTCTCACCAGGAAGCTCAAGCCAATCTGTACCTCTCGAAGTACAGAAAACAGCAACATGATCTGGATGATGCTGAAGAAAGGGCTGAAATAGCTGAATCTCAAGTTAATAAGCTGAGGAGCAAGTCAAGAGATATTGGCATGAAAAAGGTATGGTCATACTGTATGGGGTAGATGAGACACACGACAGTGGATGCTCTCTATCTGTTACATCTCTAAAAGTAGTGTAGACTAGGGTAAATATTTGGGTTTCTACATTTTTTAGTTTCATTCTGCCCTTTATTTTAATTATAAGGTAACCCTTCTTTTTGCAAGGGATATTAAAAGACTCCACCTTTTTCTCTCCCCGATGATGTAGATTTCTATGAATGTAATACATAGTAATTTCTATGAATGTAATACATTGTAATGTGGGGATTACCACATTAGCAGATATTTTAACATTGCTTTCAGTGGACTTGTGTTGATTCGAAGAGCTGGATGAAAAGAAAATACTGGTGATTAGTCACTTAGGTGCTGGGAAGTCATGAGTGATTAGAAATATATTTGTGGTGTTTTGCACTTGAACTGAATGGTAGCAGAATAATGTTGATGAAACTAGAAGGCACTTAAGAACTTAGTAGGGAACTGAAAGCAAACTTATTTATGCTTGCCTTGCGGCAACCAGGGCAAATAAGAGTGGGGTTGTTACTTTTAGGAATGGTAGAAAGAGGAGTTGGGTCACTGCTAAGTCTATCTCATTTGCAAGTGAAACAAATTCCATGCTTAACATCACATAAGTTTTATGGAGTTGATAGCTCCCAAGCTAAGAAAGAGGGGGGAAACCCCCTTTACACTCTTGATTTCTGCTTTTATATTAGCCTCATTAAGTCACCTTTGACTGATATAAATGACTGTTGCTTCACCATCTAGAGCAGAGCTACATTAAAACTACATGAATATCTGGTTTTTCACACATTTACATACAATGGAAGCAGTACTGTAATTGTGCCTCAAAATATTTGCAGCTTTTAAGGGTCAAGAATTCCCACAGATTTTTCTAAATTATTCTACCCCTACAAAAAAATCAACACTAATATAGATTCACTTAAAGATTCACAAAGCCATGGCATCACACAAACACTGAAATAGGTACACCATGAGAGTAGGGTTTTTTTAAAATAATGTTAAGATTGCTGTTTATTTCCTGTACCTTACTGGCACCCTCTTTCTGCCTCAAACATGCAGAAGTCACAGAAAAGTGAGCGGATGCCTGTTTTTATTAGTCAGATGCTGTTTGCCAACACGGACTGCAGCTCTGGCAGCGTAGCAGAGTGTTGCACTGCCAGAAGATGAGCTCAGTGGTGCGCGCAGAGGTGGCAGCTCCACAAGAAGGGTCTCGTAGCAGTGACTGCAGGAGCTGCCGGGAAATACCTTCAGGCAAGGACTGCTGTCCCTAAAGTCATGACACATTTCCTTCGGGGAGAGAAGGGCACTCGAGAGATTACTTTAACCCTGCAGCATTAGAAGTACCTTGTCTACTGCTACGAGTACCAATTTCCTGAAAACTCTGTGGTTTGTGATTCAGAACACCACCATCTATTGAAACAGGGTTGTAGAAGTCCTCTGCTATCAAAAGGCTCCATATAATCTAGAACAAGCACAGGATACCTGCATTGTTAGCTGGAATAAGACGGCAAATGTTGGCTAGATTGCTGCTAGTCTATTTCAGATACCAACTGGTAATACCACGGAGCAGAAGCATTAGTGAAGCTTTTGTCATTTCCTTGTGAACTTGCCCTAAAACCCCTCGACACTTCTATTTTTTAACAGTTGTATACTAAATCAATTGCATTTCAGGTTCATGAAGAGGAATAAAAAACTCCAAGCTGACAGCTACGAGAAAATACTTGACATAATCAGGCACAACTGAAAGCAGATGTAGAAAAAAATAAGCACTTAAAGAAATAAACATCAAGTAAAAATCCAAATAGACTGTATAGCGTAGTTCATTCATTTATTTGTGTATCTATTTTCCCAAGCCTCAGGGATCAATAGAAGATTACATCTCGCCAACAGCCGACTTCATTATGTTGGAACAAATCCTAATTGGCAGATCTCTGACAAAATCAAAACTAAGGGCATATCCAGTCATGCTTCACAGCCTCACGTATTTCATATGCAGATTGTTAAAGCAGCTGTGGTGGTTTAGGAACGGTACTTCTCAATTCACTCTCAAACTACACTGCCACTCTCTTGCTCTCCCTTCCCCTCCCCCTTCCCACTCCAGGAATGCAGTTGGGAGTTGAAAGCACGAAAGGTGAAAGATCACAAACTGAAATAAGAACAATTTCCTGGAAACAGCCATGAGATAAAAGGAATAGTAACAGCAACAATATTAATTTGAAAAGTGTACAAAAGAGAGGGTGATGCACATGCATGGACCCCTCCTTGAAGGAACCCCTTTTATCCCAAAGATAGTCCCTTCTCCCCGTACCCCAAGGAAGTGAGGTTGGTATCAACATGAGGGTCCTGGTCATGCCCCTCCCTGGCTCTTGCAAAAACATAACCCTGTCCTGGCTGGAACCAGGACAGCCAGGACAGCAGCACAGATTAAATCTGTGCAACAGGACAGCCCTTAAAGCTGGGATAACCTAGCTTCCATTTGTTCTGCCAGTAGGACCCTGAGTTTTGGAGGAGAGAAAGTAAAGCTTTTCATATGAACAGTGAGTTTATAAGCTTCCACTACCACCAGTCAAACGACTTCTCTTTGCCAGCTGCAGGACGGGCACAGGGGATGCTGCCAAGGGACACTCCCTGTGGCTCAGAAATAGTATTCTTTCTGCCTTTTCTGCCTTGAAACTGGTCCATGGTGGTTTAACACCAGCCAGAATATTAAACTCCAAATAAGCCACTTGTAAAATTAAACTCCAAATAAGCAACTCCCCTTCTTCCCACCTTTTTCTGGTAAGAGAGAGACAAAAGCAGAGACTGCGGGTTGAGATAATTTACTGAAAGCAAAGAGCAACAAAAACAGTAATTGTTAATAACAAAAGTATACAAAAAGAGAAGATGCTTTACCCACAAAGAAGTGTTCACCACCTCAGCTTAGTTCCAGGTGGCCGCTGGAACAAAGACAAGATGGTCGATGCTCCCCATAGGTTATGTCCCTGTGGTCCCCCGGGACAAGGACAAGATGGCAGCCATTCCAGTGCTGCCGGCTCCACGTGTTTTTCACAGACAAAGACAAAGTGGCAACCATTCCCACACACCATGTGGCGCCCAGGACAAAAACAAGATGGTGGAGGAGGCTCCCACAGCTAACGTTTCCCATCCCTGAGCCAACGGAAAACAATGACAGACAAACTGCCAAAAACTGGATCGTCCATGTCACACCGCCCATTTTCCAGACCGCTGTGCAGGGCAGCATTCAGCTCCTCGAAGCTCAGTCTGCCAGGGTTTTGTTCCCCACAGCTGTTCCCACTTTGACACTTCCCTGTTCCCTCCGCCACTGCCAGGGTGGGCGCACTCTGCTGGGCTCAGACTCACTGCTGGGGTCAGCAGACACAGTCTTCATTTTAAATTAAAATACTAAATGAAATGAAAATCAGCAAGCCCTCTCTTTCCCTCATACTGAAAAAAAAACCCCAAAACCTCACAACTAATGGATTTCTTCTTCTGTGGAAACTTCTTTGTTGCTTTAGGAAATCCAAGTGTCAATTTTTCATGCTGACTTGTCACGGGACAAGTGGAAGCTTCAGACAAGCACTGCCTCAGCCTCAGATTTTTGGCAAAACAGCTCAAATTTAAAAAATCACTCTGGCCCCCAAGTTCTAAGGATGGCAGATAAGATCTATTTATAAAATAAGTTATTTATTGAACAGACAGAAAGTAACACATGAAAGGTCTTAATCAGAGTTACTTACTACACAGTATAAAACAAAAGAACTACCAGTAGATTACATAAAACAGTGATTGATATCAAGGCACCCATATTAAAGCTAGCAAAAGAAACACTATAGATTAGGAGTCAAACCTAATTTACCACCAAAATGATGATAACGTACACAGAGTCCTTTCATTCAGTCTCCAGAGGAACAACTGCAAAGCAGGCATCCCTGCTCTGTGGAGAAACCATATATTTCTCGGAAAATGTGCAGATTTCTGTTGCAGCAGCTGAACCAGCAGATGTGGTGGCCAGGGGGCCAAAGAGCCTAGCTATGGGGGGGGCCCACTGGTGGGCCAACCCCGAAGTTTAAGATCACCCCTAAACTCGGTGAGAAAAGCTTCTCCCATCGTGTCTTGTGATTCTCTGTAGATTCGGTCAGTTTGATTGCCAGCAGCCATACGCCCCTTGTATCCCTTAAAGGATGTACTCCAGCCCCCACTCCGCCCCCTCCTGCTCCCCATTGGTTGGTGTTGTATTACCCCGCCCCTTTTCCGCACCCCTTTGTAAGTGTGTCCCGGGTAGAATGCGATCCCTTTTTGTCTCTGGAATCTTTGGTTGCGGTTTGGTAATAAAACCCTTTGGAACTCCATAGAGGGGCCGCCTCTTGACTCTTTGCCTCTAGTAATGCCTGAGCTGGCCAGCTCAGTGTGAGCGTGTGCTGCGGGTTTCCATCGCACGGGAGGGAGAGCTGGCTTGCGAGTGAGCAAAATAGCACTGCTGGGGGTTCAACACCAAGGAATGCCTCAGGAATAATGCAGCAGCTTCTCCACCAAACACCCACACCGTGGTAGATTTCTGCTTTGTGGAAGTTTGGTGTGGCTTACATAGTTTGTAAAGTGAGGTGTCTGTCAGTCNTGGGAGGGACCGAGCCAGCTACAGACAGAACTCTAAAACCACCAGCTTTCTCCACACCGAGGAGGTTTATTATCTAACATTACTCATTTTTTTCCTTCGCCCTGTTGGCACTTTGCTTTTTAAATAAATAGCTTTTTTAACTTTTGTCCAAGAAATTCCTCTTGTATCAGTGAGGGAGGGAGTGCTGAAACTTGCCTTCTGGGGAGGAGACATTCCTTCCATAGCGTTTCCCCTAAACTTGTCTCAAACCGAGACACTGTCTAAAGGAGAAGGTGAAGGAACTCTTTGTTCTTTTCATCAACAGTCTCAGTAGTATCTGTGCACAGAAAACTATTTTCTTCCTGTGTGTCAAGGTGTTCATAGGATTCCTCTATTCCTTTTTTCCTAGACAAAATAAAAATACTTGTAAGAACTACTGATGTATAAAATTAATCCTGTAGTAGGAACAGAACAAGACACACTCACTATAAAGATGTCAGCATTTTCCATTTTAGCATTATCTGAGTAATATAAGCATCCACACAACAGTGTAGAAACATTCCTGGTTTTTCTATCTTGTCCTCCATCAATGTAACCAGAGCTGAGTTAACCTGTAAACTGTTATACTTTCTCTGATTACGATATGTTTGAGGGCTCAACAGGTCCCAAGATAGCTTAATCTTGCTTAAATTGTTTAGACAACTGCATCTCAAAGTATATTATCATCTCTAAAGCATGTTACAACTGTTTAATAAGCAGCATGCAAGTGAATCTCTACATAGAGAGAAAAATGAAAAAAGACTGAGGCATAATCATTTCAGAGTTTCCTTTCTCATGCATTTTTGCTGCGCCTCATGGTAGCCATCATAAAATGTCTCCTGAAGCTTACCGAATCCAGACTGTGACAAAATCTTAAGACAGTGGGAGTTTGAAGGTAAATAGCTCCATGGACAGGGCTGTAGGGTCAGGCTAAGGATGGACTAAGAACTGAAGTCTGGATTTTTAAGGACACTCACTTCAATTGCAGAGTAAAGAGACAGAATATTCTAATACAGAGCCAGCCTACTACAAACACATGAGAATAAAATGCATCCACTTGAAGATGCTGTACTCCAGTAAAGAGGAGAGCAGTGCAGAGATGAGGTCAGGGACCATATGGTTCTAAGGATCTCCTACACAAAGCAATTTAGTATCACTTTTCAGAGAGGTTTTGACAAGCTTTGACACTGGATGCAATTAGACAGTAATTTGGGGCCCTAATGAAGGCCAGGAAGGAACAGTGTTTGAGAAACTTCACATTTTGTTTTGGATTGTTTTTGGTCTTAAAGACAAGTGAGAAAATTCAGCAATTCAATCGTTCTTTAAGCAAGTTATTGGAAAATATTTGTGAGGGGTAACCAACTCTTTCATCGTTTTATAAAGCACAGAAGAGTATCTGATCAAAGGAAGGGCTTGTTGATACTGTTACAACCAAAATACTATTGCATAGATATACCACAGAGGGCCTTCAGACTTAGAAAATAGCAAGATGAAGACAGTTTGTTTATGCTGAAACTTATCTTCCTACATTTTCAGTCTTTTTCGTATGCTTTAACCCATGAAAATCAAATTTATGTTTTGGTCGAACATTCAAGGTTTGGAGTTAGGTTCTTCCCTTTGATTTGTGTTGGGGTCCATTCTGAGGAGGTGGTCAATGGGTTTCAATCTCCCACTGCCAGAATTCCCTTTCCCTACTTACTGCACAGTTCTTTCGACTTCACTCCTGATGGCCCTTGTTCAGACAGCCCATTCACGTTGGGGTTGTCTTCTCTTTTTCTTAAAACAAAAGATCAGCCTAGCAAACAATGCTTACAGTGCAGTTGTTTAATCATAACTGTCTAGCTACAGCTACGGATTACCAAATTTTTTAAAGTTGTGAAGTTTGGCTCAAACCCTCATTCAAATCTTGAGGGGCTTGGTATCAACAGTACCTTAAAAAATAAGTACTCTAATGATTGTACATACCTTGAGATAGCAAACTGTTCCCAGTATTGCCATTGCTGCCACTGCACCAAGCACTCCTAGCACAATTTTCCAAGTGTTACCTGAATTTTCTTTAAAAATACAAAACAGAAGTGCTTTATATTGCAAATTAATATTCACTATTGTTCAATAAATATATCAAAGCTATGATTTTTCTTATTTATAATCTAAAAGGTATGATTTAGGGAGAAAGAAACATTAAAAGGAAACTGAGACAAAGACAACAATGTTCAAGTTACTTGACTCATACTGTAAGACTTTGAAGTGATACTTTACCGACTTAAGTGTGAATAGCCGAAAGCAGATTATTTTACTTAATTGTGCTGATAGCAAATTCCACGTGTGCTCATGGGATAGGATTTGACAACTTCTTAATTCAAGTCCCATTTAAAACCAGTCAACCGCCCAGTATTCCTAACACTGTCTCCAGGTACAGTGCTTAGTGCCATTAACAGCACTGCTGATTTACAGTAGAGTAGCTCTGTAAATGTTATCCAGCCTGGATCACAAATTTCATGACTCCTGCTGCAAAATCCTTACAACTTTAATCTGAAACATTGCCCAGCTTCATAGTGCAACCATGCAATCCAGGTGGACACAAGAAATCCTGAGGTGGGTGATAACCATGGATTCCACAAGAGATCAAAGCCCACCTAGTAGAAACCCCTGCATAGCACCCAACTGTCAGAAGAACAGAAGAACATGGTTCTTCTGCCTCAGGCTACCGTTCCTTTGCTGTGTCTTGTCCAGTGAATTTGAAAAATTCTACAATCCTCTGGAAACTTCCTACAGATATCTGGTAAACAAGTAAAAAACAAGAACTGCTAAGACAGAGCATTTAATCTAGTCATTGCCTTTAGCTCGACTCTGTAACCACATGCAGACCTATGTTACACCTTGCCAGTTCCTGTGGTAGAGCAGCTTTAAGCTGCAACCCTTCCTTACACAGAAGGGAGCTGCTTAAATGACTGTAAATTAATTTCTTTTTTCCCCTCAAAAGCCTTCTTTCCAGTGGCCCTTGGAAGCCCTTCTGATGGCTCAGCAGCTGCTGTGCCATGACTGCTATCCAACATGGTCTAGCCCATTCCCTACTGTCTCCAGCTGCTTACCTGCTTTCAGGCTGTGCTGCCACAAAGGTGCTCATCTCTCTCTAAGTGTCTTCTCAGTTCTGTATAACCTAACTATGGTCCCTGAGCAGGAACATTCTGTGAGCAGCACAGTAATGCCACCACTAAAGAGGGGCTTTCTATCACCTATGGCTGTTGTAAGATCCATCAGAGAGCAGCTAGAGAAAGGCATTTGCAGAGGATGATCCCGATCACATTTGGGCTGTCTCCAGTAAACGTACAGGGAGACTGATGAACTTGTGCACCGAAGTTAGGAGTGTCACCTAAAGGTGGAACTCACTGGAGGTGTTCGATGCTCTCCCCTCGAGAAGCACAGTATTAGATTTACAGGATAAGGAAGATCATGCTGCAATTTGAGTTGTAGGGAAGTATGTTTGTCTGACTTAACTGTTTTCTTTAATCCAACTCCCCTCCTTCAGATTGCATACAGCCGCTGCCATCTAAAACCTCAGGTTTTCAGAATGAAATTAAGCCATCATGAGGGAGGGGAAAGAAAGGAAGACAAAAAGATGCAGTTATTATCACTTATTCTACCCCCTTTTCTGTTATGTTGCCTGTATTTTTCACGTCTTACTGGCTTGTTTCAAGTTCTCTTCTTTGTTTAGAAGAGGTGCACAAAGTTCTCGATCTTTTAGGTGATTGTATTTAATTGTGTAAAATGTCTGTGTGCTACTGTTGTATGTCCTACTGACAATGAAATAACTGTAACTAAGATTTCACTGCTGGAAATTTACTATAGCTCATAAAAACACAGGCATGCATTTAAACATATATATCCCCAGGCCCGAAAAAGCCCTGCTGTGTGGAATTAAAGCTTTGAAAATGACAACTGAGTGTTCTCAACAAGCTTTCTTCTGTAGCCAAACTTATACCACATGCTTTGGGCTTCCCATCATCTCTCTGCTATATTTAAAGCTTTGTTTGATGTCAGCAGAGTATTTAGGACAGGATTCTGAGAGCCCTGTGATGCCCTCAGCTTTGACAGCAGTTGGTGGCAACTGAAGGCAGCCACTGATTTTGAAACCTTTGCCACAATAAGCTGGTGTCTGAAATAAATAAACTTCTAGTCTTTAAACAAACACATCTTAGGTAACTTCTTTTCCCCTGGGCCAACAATAATAAAATGTGTATCTCTCCTACTCAACTGTACCAATCACACAAAGGTGGTTTTTCTCAGCATTTTATAGAATTCTGATTGACTCTTTGGCTCTGCATTGTCCAAACTGGTCCTCATCATCTGAAACAGACAGAATGGCAACTTACCGACGTGCAAAGTTCTCACAGTAAGTTTTGTGTAGCGAGGTGTTGAAATATTACACAGATATTCTCCACTGTCAGCTGTAGTAAGATCATCCAACATCAGCGAAAAGTCACTTTCGTGAACCCGGACTCGAGGCTGGTGAGAGTGAGATGTGCCACTGAAGGAGGCCAGGACTGAGGTCACTGCATTTCTGTGTAATGTCCAGACAACACTGAAACCGTCAGTGCTTGCAGTGTCATTCCCGTGTTCACAAGGAATTACGGTGCTACCTCCTTCCACACTAAACAGGTGGTCTGAAACAGATAAAGAACTCTCTGCAGTTGTTTTGGAAAATACTGTGAAGGTTATTTAGACATTTTCTGATTTTCTTCTGAGGTTTGATACTACTAGGGACAAATTTAAAAACATATTTCACTACTTTGACAACATATTCAAATATCACAGTATGTTTCTAAAAGCATCTGAAAATTTTAAAAACAAACCCATCTACCACTAAAAAAAACCCCAATTGGTATTGGCAATATTTATGAAAATCCTTTTTTTTTATTTGACTATTTTTCCTCTAATTGAGGGGCACATTAATATAAGTGATTCAGTCTAGTCTAATTTACTGTATAAAACAACAGGAAATTCCACACGGTGGGAGCAGAGAGAAAATGCAGCTGATTAAATATCTATACATCTGAAGCAAAAGCATAAAACACAACATCATTTACTAAAAGACTAAAAAGATTGTATGTAGTTAGAAATAACTTTCAGCTATGGTGGACTTAAATACTTTACTTGTCTATGATGAACATTTAACAATTAATGAACAGCTTTAAAAGAAACAGAAAAGGGAAGGAGAAGGCAGGTAAGTGTAATTTATACCTAATTTATAAAATACTAATACAAGACAAATTAACATCATAGCACAACTCTTGATTTGACAGCAGAGATTTGACAGCAGTGGTGGCTGGCAGTCAGCTAGAGAGGAAGGTAATAGATTATTTTGACATGGTATAACTACATTTGATTTCTGGGGGGGTGGGGTTTAATGAACAGGGGTGTGGGGCTGAAAATCACGAAGACAAAACAAAACTGTAACACACACTGCTATTGTAGAAGCAAAAGGAAAGCAGTTTGCTGTCAAAATATTCTACTGAGGGGTTAGATGGATGCAGGGAAATTCAAATAAGTGTGTAATGAAAGGTACCTTTTTCTCTTATGGATCAGAGGCATAGGTTAACAAAATAGACACTTCCAGTGCACTTGTTAGCTACTATGATGCCGTACTTGAAACCTTCCATATTGTAAGCTATTCCATGTAAATTAAAAACTGCACTCCTTTTCTGGAGCTTATGCAGTGGGTTAGAAACTGAGAGTGTCTGGGTACACTTTAGGGGAAAATCAGGGTGATGGAAGCATCCACACACATCTCACAAAGGGAACTGCTCTTGCATTGCTCTTCATTCAATTAAAAATATTTCCTAAGAAACAGGAGAGGTTGAAAAGCACCAGTTATTTACTCAAACTGAGTTTCCAATGAAATTCAGGAGGAAGACAAAGCAGAGTTGAAATTTCATAGTCCTGCTTTTCCTTAACTAACAAAATTAACTGCTGTTTGCTAAAATGCAAACAGTGTTTGCTGCTCTCCATTCCCATGCACCCCACCACTCACGACTGGTACTTAAGGATGCATGTGAAGAGAAGTACAATGAAAGGATCAAACAGTACCATTAAAAGTCTGGCAAAAGGTGGGAAATGGGCAGAGTAAAGATCATATATGCAGCTAGAGCAGCAGGCAAACTTTCACCTCCCTCATAGAACCCACACATTCTCCAAGGTTTCCATGTATTTTGTCCAATAGACAAAATTCTTTTACTGATAGAGTGTAAAGTTTATTAGGCACCTCTTAAAATGTGAAACTGATATAGAAAAGAAGTTCAGAGTAAAGGTAACTTATGGAAGAGTGAGCTAGCCCCTCTCATTCCTACTTCTTGGAAGTAACTTTTAATGCTGCCTTGTAACCCTAACAGATGTATTTCAAAGAGAAAAGTATATCCTTTTGCACTGTCCCATATCCGTGTTGCCCCACTGCAGGAAGACAGTCTTTAGTTTGCCTCTGAAGGCAGCTGTGAAATTCAGTAACAATGCAGGAAGACACTTCCATTCATTCCTACCTTGCATCTTCCATTCAGCAGTCCACACTTCACCATGGAAATGAATATGACAGTAGTAAGTATCTGCCATGTTTATAATGTCCTGGTCGCTTCTAAGAGAATAGAGAACTCCATTCCTGGTTTCCTCCCGATCTGTCTCTTGGATGGATATATTGCCTCGTACCCAAGATATATTTGGTGCTGGATAAGTGAGAAAGGCATAGCACCTCAATCTCCTTTCTGTGTTTGTCCTTTGGTAATCCAGTGCATAAAAAGAAGGAGCTGTAGATGAAAAAAAATTTTTAAAAAAATCCTACTATCCTACTACTTACAAAATAGTTTTTAACTTGAAGTGATTGCTCTTTTGAAATACCATTGGGGAGAATAAATATAGCTGAGAACAAAACTTAATCTGTGTTTGATTTCAGAAGAAAACACAGCTACTTACAATGCCAAGATTTGTACTGTTCTGAGAAGCCACATTATGTACACCACGTAATTACCCCTCAGAAATCAGGGTGCGGTAGGTTATGAAAACAAGTGCTGCACTATAATTTTCCAACTCATGTTACAATGTTTTACCAGAGAAAAAAAATTGCTTCATAACACTGTCAGGCTCAAAAGGTGCTCTGCTGGATTGGAGGATTTTGATTCCATGGGCGAAACAACACAAGAAAATCTGTTGGTGTCATTCCATTTGTGGTGGTGCAATCCAAGGATTTTTGATGTCTTACTGACCTCTTACGTGTAGCAACACTTCCACTTCTGTTCCATCTTGTGCTGTTCCCACATAGCAGGTGTAAGAGCCCTCATCAGTCATGGTCAAGTTACTAAGTTTCAAGGAGGCGTTTCCACTAGGGATGTTCCCATGGAAAAGGTGTGTTCTGTGTCTGTAATGTGGATCTTGCTCTTCCAGTCGGTCCTTCTGCTGGTAGTAACTGTGCACTTTTTTGTTCTCTTTGCTCCAGTGTATTACTTCATCATGCCCAGGGGGGAAACGACAAGGGAGGATGCAATCCTTGGAAAACAGCCCTGTTACTTCTTCCTGTTCTGTAAAACCTAAAGCCCATAAGTACAAATGAATAAATTTAATCCAGTCTACAAGTATATTTCTGCCCTTCTTTATCCCTGACAAAAAAATGCTCTTGCAGGCAGCACATCCCTATCAGGTGTGCCAGCGTCACTTTCATGGCTTTTCTGTCACATGAGTCTCTTGGGACAGCAAGGGTCTCCATTCAGTTTAACTGGGATTATAACACAGAGCTCTGCTCTTTGAACCTCTAACCAGTTTCAGTAGAAATCCCGAGTAAGCACTTACATACTCAAATCAGCACACTGCCACCTTACCACCTGAGCTTCAAATATGTTTCCACACCTTGAACCATATCTTTTCCACCTTGGACTTTAAAAACCTTTTGAGCAGCAGCTTCCCACATGTTCAAACCTTCACAGCGCTGTGCTGCAACGGCCCATGTTACCAACCACTCTCACATAGTGCCAAGCAGTTGTACCATCACAGGAAAAAAAGACATTGTGCTGCAACTGACAGGAAGGACAGAACTTCTTGAAACAGCTTTGCCAACACAGACAGCATCAGGAAGCTCTGTCCCAGCTCCTTGAGATAATTAAGGTGTCCATTCCACAAATTCACACAAGTGGTAGCATTTCATTTTTGTCAACATTTAATTTAAGCCTTGCTGGCATAAAAGACAAATTTAAAATTAATCTTTAAAAAAACTGGCTGCGCTGACTTAGCGTCGTCACGTGGACCTTCTTGGCCAAGGTCAGAAAACGTGTTAGGCAGGTAGTGAGTGCCCCGGGGGCAGCTGCCTTCTCAGAAACTCTGATGCCCTCTCCAGCTCATCTGGCAGGACAATCCAAATGACTTTTCTTTAGGCTTCTCAGTGCAAAGTCAACCAATTTGCTGCAAACCATTTTCAGTCCGAACTGACAACCACGGCCTGCTGAACCGCGAGGCAGAAACACTGGCAGGTAACAGTCTGGGGGCTCAACGTGCCCAATGGCCACAGCCATCCCTGCAGCCACCTTACAAAGTCTATTGCTCCAGAAGTGTTTTACATTACCCAAAGTTGATTCTTTATCATTAATAAACAGTGTTTGAATTCATTAACTCTCCTTAACAAAAATTAGTAATAATGATCTTCTTTATTATTCTTCAGCTAAAACTTACCCCAAAGTATAGTGTTGATGTGAAATAAATAGATGATAAGAGGTGGTATGTTCCGTCCCTTCATTTCTTCGTTGGTTCATAGACTCAGGTCAAACTGGCAAAATAGAAGCAGGGGAGAAAACCTGTTGAAAAGCAGGAAAAAGACCCGCCCATATCATATAATTTCCTTTCTACAGTTTACGAAGGACTATAGGCCTTTGTGTCAAGTTTTTTGTTTGCAACTGACTTGGTCCAGATTTTCGGCCTTAAGGTCATTCATTATATGATCCTACGTATTACATATTGGTTGAGGCCCTCTCATTACCTTGCAGTCCCTTGCAGACTGATACTTTGTTTTTAATAAATAGAAAGTGTTTACTCTCAGTGTTGTTGCAGGGCTAGGGAATATTAATCTTCATCATTCCTTAACAGGACACCAAGGAAAACTGGTCAAGTAAAATTTGCAAAAGGATGTAAGATGTCCCTTGTCAAGCCCGATTTTCTTTACTTCTTAAAATATATTTCTGATTACTGCAACACTTGACTTTCTGGGGTGGGAAATTTGACTGCATTTGCAAACACTGCAGACATAGAGAACTTTTCACACTTTTTACACTTTCAAAAATGTGTGCATGGAAATCGAGGGTAGGAATGCAAAGGAGGAAGAGGCTCTCTCATCATATCTTCTGTTTATCAGATAGGAATGAACTGGAACCTCTCAGGCATAACAGAAAAAGAATAACCTTATTGTAACTATTAACTGAGTGGAGGAAGAATGCAGTCTTGCTATCCTAAAATACAGCATACCCCAGTAGAGAAATTATCTCATGAATCAAATAACCTGTAAAGACTTTAAAGAATTTTCCCTAGTCCTTTTTTCTTCTCAAAAGGCAGATATAGGTACCATTTTTAACTGACACAGGACATGGGTTTAGCCAGACTTGCTAGCCAGACCTTTTATTATTAATGGATAATTTTGACTGGTGTGTGAGACTGTATTTGTGGTGGACGTGAATCTTAAATCCCCAAGATTTTTGAGTATTAATTGTTTTGAAAAGGTAGTGCGATTGTTTTATGTATTCTCACTATCCTGTTAGTAGAAAAAAACAGAACAAACCAAAAAAAACAACAGAGGCAAATCTGAGACAGAACTGATGCAATGGTAAAATAAACATTTATGATCTCTAATTTCGTTCCACGTCAGCAAAAATTGCCAGTATCTACCTTCTTTTCCCCTTGCATTAGCAAGTGGGGTACATCATGTTTTATAGGATTTTTTCTTATTTACATATCACTTCCAATTTGATCAACACAATATAGTGCGCTTGATGTTTGAATTTCAGAAACTGCAATCAATGCTGTATTTCCCTTAGTGAGGGGTCTGCCATGTTTAATGGGCAGTCACCTTTCATCGGCAGTGATTCTCTGAGAGTAACATGGTTCCAGTGCTACGTCTGTGATGCATTTCAGGGCTCCATGGACAGTGCCCACTGCCTCCTGCCTTCCAGCTGTACCCCACGACCCTGCTCCAAAATACAGAGCTACAACTAGTTAGCTGGAAATTTTCATATTCAGCACAAACATTAGCTTTGTATCTTCCCACTGTACTATGTTGAGAAAAATGTATGCTGGTCTAGCTCTAGTTTTCAGGAGAATTATTTCATACAGAATCACCACAGGCTCAACTGGAAAGCAGCTCAGTCAGGGTTTCTGAAAGCAAGGCAAGGTGCTAAGAATGCATCTCCAAAGACATACTAAATAGCTCAAATAGTGGTAGGGGGAATGCTGGATTTGCTCTGGCCACTATAGGAAAAGAACACATGCTTTCTTCTGTTAATCAGCAACCAAACTGTATCCAAGTATTTCCTCACCTCTGAGCTCTGCATTCAAGCTGAAACCTGACCGGAGCACTCCTGCAGTAAACAGCCATCGGGACTGGTGGCTGCTCAGTGACCTCTTTGAGAGCAGACATGCATACTGAAATATCCTCCTTTCAACCCAAATTTATTTATTTCTTAGTACAAAGGATTCTGATCAATTCCTTTTCAATGTAACTTAACAACACATTTCAAGCATACACACGCTTATGAGGATTGGGAAATACCAGAGGATTTCAATGTTTACCAACAAGCAAACAAGAAAAATAAACATGTAAAGTTCTGAAAAACATGTTAATCACATACTGCTAAAATTCCTTACCTGCCACAATACTACCAGCTTTCCAGAATTTTCTCACTGAACTTTCAGAGGATCTACTGTAGTAAAAAAAGAGAAGTAAGAAATGCCTCCCAATAATTAAACCCTTATAACTTAAATGCTACCTTCATACTTCAGTTGTCGAGAAATACTGGCAAGGGAAGAAAGTTTCCACAATCTCAACATCTCTCCCTACTGATCTTTGCCTCTCTCCAGCTGCCCTCTGAGCGCCCCACCCGCATGGCACAGAGCTCATAAAAGCACATAAAAGTTCGTGCCAGTCCCTTTACAGGAAGCAGCTGTTTTTACAGTGAGACTGCGATTCAAGACACGCGAGGCTGTCACAACTTTTGCGTTCCCTTCTTCGGGCTTGAAAAACTTTTTCTCTTAACCATTTCTTTTGCCTGGCTTTGTTGACCAAACCCAAAGTTCCGGCAGGCTGTAACAGAAAATGAGTTCCCGTGAGCAATGCGATGCTTAGGGCAGTCACGAGGCCCCTGGGAAATGCGCTCGGGCGCCGCAGCGACAGCGGCAATTCTCTTACGGGACGGGAACCTGGCACGGGGAGCGAGGTCACATCTCTGCGGGCACAGGAGAACACGAACGTAAGGTAAAAGTTATCATGACACTCTTCTCAAAAAGCTGGTAACCTGAAACAAGAAGTAGGTGCCTAGGGCTGCCTGCAGAGTTAGGTCATTACTTTCGAACAATATTTTACCAGTGACTCATTCTCTCTGGACAATGCCAGACTTGTGTGTGCCATCTGATTCCCAGTAGAACAGAACGACTCAAGTATTTTCAGGAAGAGGGCTTGCAAAAAACCCCAAACAAAATGCAGGAAGAAGTGGCGAGAAGGGGTGTTTCCCCTCAAAGACTAGCTGATGCTAGCAGCACACAGGTGACGTGTGTCTTGCATTTCACAGAATCATTTC
>VYZQ01017101.1:14188-26196 GCA_013400655.1 Mystacornis crossleyi
GAACACTTTGCCTGGACTATCAGAAAATCTCTGTTCCTCGAGATGAAGATGATCCTAGAGATAGATGAAGAGAACTTTTGCTCTTGAACAGTTCATTCTTAAAATAATACCCCACTAGCTACAAGTGCACCCTTGAAACAGTTGTGGAGAAAACTGTAATCAAGGGTAGGGACTCACATATGCCAACAAAGAACCCTCCCGTGCAGCTGTTGTGCTGTGACGTTGATGCCATGAGAAGACTGTTCTTGTGGAGAAGCTCCCTAGCATGGACAAAAGACACTCCTATCCCTAAATGAACTGATGAAAGACTATTATAGAGTGGTAAACTCACTGAAATAATTCCAAGTTTGTGTCTTTATGTTGTAAGTGAAAGGAGGGAGGAGGATGAGGGGAAGAGAAGTGTTCTGAAGGTTTATACTGACTAAGATCATAGTCCGTTATCCTTCGTGTGAGTTGGATAAAAAGGGGTTTTTTTTGCTTTAATTCCTTGTTACTCCTTTTTACTTTTAGCTCTAGTAATAAACTTCTTTATATTCTTTGAAGTTTGATGCCTGCTTTGCATTCCTCCCTATTCTTATCTCACAAAAGGTAAAGAATGTGAACAAACCCACTACAAAATGAAGAATCAGTTCAGACTGATTCAGAATGCCACAGATTTTCCTACAGGAGACAGCAGCTTTTACAACCAAGTCTAATAATATGCATTATGGAACTTTACAAAGTCACACTGGCCATTTTGGATATTTAGTAACTTATAGGTTGTTATTATTTACATTGTGTCATCTTAATTTAGAAGTTGACAGAGTAATCTGGTAATAAGAACATGAATGACATTTGAATGACATTTTATAACTGTCCAGCAATTTATTTAAACATTGTATGAGCTGTTCAGTACTTCCATCTTTTGGACATTAACTGAATTTTCAATTAATCCTTTCAAAAACATCTTTTCCCAAACGAGAATGATTAGTGCATGAAAGTACAACCACTACTTTAAATTCAGCATCAGAGGCTAACTTGACATGTAATTTAGTCCCTGAAATCACAAGACAATAATTTTGAGTCAGTGACAACTGCAGGACAGCTTCTTGCTTATGATTGTGCTTGAGATTTCCCTCCCTGAAGATCTTAAAGCAAACCCAACAATTTGGGAAGCTTAAGACACAGACTTTGTTCTACAAGTCTGTCATTAAAATCAAAAGTTGCTGATTTACCAACCAAAAGCAGTATTTCTGATAGAACTTCTATGAAGATTTACTCTTAATCTAATACTACTGTGTTGTTGATTAAGTCTGAAATCATTGCTGATACAGGAAATGGAGGCAACAGAAATGATACTGATTTCTACTAAATGGAACTATGGAAACAACTAAATGGAAAGCTATGGACTTCCAAACTTGCAAACAGGGTACAGCACTAAAGGACAAAGCAAAGAAAGAAGGCAGAGAAAAAAAGGTGGTCACTGGTAACCAATGAAACTTTAGCTTTCAGTGTAATTAACTGGGCAATCATTACACAAGAAGAAATAAAGACCCAAGAAATTAGACATCTTACAGAGGTAGAACACCACAAATACATTGCCGGAACAGGAACAGTACACCTGACTTTCCTCCAATCTCCATTACTGTAAGTCTTTATGTGAAGTCTAAATATTTTTTGAAGCATTCTAGAAAATCTTCCTAAAACACTAAGCTTAAATTTGTCACTTGATAGGTAAGCAAGTAGTCAAAATTTTAGGTGGTGTTTTTAGTGTGTTAAAAGCAAGTAAGAGAATAAAATTAGTGACCTTTTGTTTAAAACCTGATGTTACAACAAGAGACTTGCAGTATTTGCTGTAAATGACTATTCACAAAAACTTAGTAGGTGGAAGAATGAACTAGCTCATAATTGTTTTCAATATTTCATGATTTCAAATAGTTAGCTTTATTTTTTAGTAAAGTATGCCACAAGGATGATTATTTACAATACATCAGTAATGCTCATATCTACTAGAAATGTTTACAAAATTTAGATTATTTATTGTTTATCAACACAAATCCAGCATCTGAAGGAGTAAAACTGGTTAGAAACTGTTCTCCTGGTTCTGCTGTATCAAAAAAATCTGATCAAGTCAAGCCATTTGACAAGTTCTGCAAGCCTCATTTTGTCAAGGTCAAACTGACCTGAGCACATCTTGCAAATATTTTGCAGTGATTTCCCCAGCACCCACTCAATACTTCCCCCGTAGACTTCATGTTCATTTTCCTTTTAGACTTCCAGCTCATCTCACTTAACCCAAGATCAGCCAAAGTTACTACTAAGATCTGCATAGAACAAATATGCAAGGCTAGTTCCATATTAAATGAAAATAAACAGTATGCACAAGGTTAATGAGACACATATCCTGGGAGCCCATCATTCCTGCAAGCACCTGTGGTCAAGAAGTGGTATGTGGGTGGCTCTACAGTTTCAAGCTGTTTTTTACAGGATTGCTATGCAAAAGGGGAACATCTAACATAAGGTACTGGAGCATACTTTTAAAAACACCTCTCCGTGACCTCTTGGTCACTGGTTAGGTTTCAGTGGACTCATTTTAAGTTGGATCTATTGTCTGCAGAATACAAATTAATCTTATCTACCAAGACATTGGTACCGCGTGGTTAACTGGAAGACAAGAACACCACACGAATCCATCCCAACACAAAGGAGTTATTTACATATTATGCCACACTTAGAACACTAAATTTAGTAATCATTTGTTGCTGACAGTGAAAAACCATGAGTATGCTTAACTGGTATCTTCTTGAGTCAATGCAACACATAAATTCAATGAAAGTAAGGCAACTTCAAGGCAACTGTGTATGCAAAGCCTCTAAATTTGCTAAGGCTCAGCCATATCATTTTGCCACTGGCATTTTGTAGATTTTTCTCATAACATGGCTTGCTGAAAAGTCCTGTGCAGCCATTGACTAGGTCCAACAATGGACAAATTAGTTCACTGGATGATCTGCATTTACGGTTTTGTACTGAAGTAAGCCCATACATGCTTTTGGCCTCAAGTTTATTTCTTGCTGACAGAGTAAATGTAAGGCATATGAAGAGGTTCTCAAAAAATATAACACAGGTTCTCATGCATCACTGAATGCAAAAAAAAAAAAAAGAGAAGGTTATCCCCTCTATATCAAGACCTCATTTCCTCACAGACTGAACACCTGTTAAAAATCCGCACTGTTTAAATAACTAATGTAAAAGCTATAATTAAGTTTACATGTTTAGAAAGGCTGGACAGAGAAGAAACTGGAAGTAAGTAATGATCTTTTATAGCTTTGAACTTTTCTTTGGTTTGTTTTTAAGTATCAGTTACTCACAAAGGAGTGACTGTGATTAGTAAATGTCATAATTCAAAACTGAATTAATTTTAATTGTCCTGTGTCAGGATTCAGGTGAACTTCAAACTTGAAGAAAGCCACACAATTCTGAATTCCACTTCTCAGTACTAGAAATGCCAAAAACTCTTAAGACTGGATGCAGCATATAAAAAAATATGAGCTTCCAGAAGGACACAAATGCAACTGCCGCTTTGGAGGAGGACAAAAGTTCACTATTATTTTTAATAAAGCACGAAGTGTAAACAAAATCAATATAACTGCTAACAAAAGTAACATTTATATGCCAGGGTAACAAGATACAGTTAGAATAAGGAGCACTATCAAAACCCTACAACAGTGAACAACTTTCAGTTTCTCAATTATAAATAAAAAGAACAGCTAGTTCTCTAATCAGGATAATGGTTCTTCTATTCCAAGTTGTTCAGTACAGCAAAGCTTACATGAATAACACAACATACTACCAGTGCTGCTTATGCTGACTACTATTATTTCACCCCAATCAAAACTAATAATAATTTTATAGGAATACCTATAGCTGCACTCTTCCAGACCTTAATATGAACTTTTGGCTGCCCTTCCTTTGTTGGCAGCATAGAAGGAGCTTTATTGAGATCACACTAATGCTGACATCTCTCATAGTACCCTGTTATCATTATAAAAGTACATCAGTTTGATACCAGGTTATTTACAGTCTCCCTTTAAGTCACGGGCTTGAGCTGAAAGCCAAGTCCACCATCCTCCCCACTTAGTGATAGGACATGGCACTACTAACACTACCTTTGCATAACAGAGTTAGGGAGTGTCTGTGTTAGACCACACTCAGTCCACACAGCGCAGCCTGGTGTGCGGGGCAATGCTAACACAGCTTACACAGTGCAGGCTCTGGAGTTAACAGTGCTTCTGGTATGAAAGTGTATGAGGCAGCAGTTCAGATGCAGACACCTTATAAGATGATGGTATCAGACCAGCTACCCTTTATCTCAAGCCCTAAAATTAATTTGTTTCAAAAAGCACCTGTTAAGTGTTATTCAGACTTCAGCCAATGTTAAAAGGTTTCACTCTAGCCTCCCTTTAAACTGAAATGGATTGCAGCAGTACCACTATGTTTAAACCAAGTAACTGCTTACAAAAATTAGGCAAGAATGTTACGGATGAAAAAAAAAGCTAAGCAGCCATATATTAAAGCAGTAAAAGCATTTTCAAGTTATAGAAATGGGAGGAAGTGAGCTTTAATTGTCACAGGATAACAAGCGGGAACAGTATGCTTATCAAATAAAGGATATGGAGAAACCACTCCAAGAAGTACCATTATATCAAAGGTCAACCCTGCAGAGAAATGAAAAATAACTTCGAAGTATTTCTGATTGTATCGCATTCTTTCTGCGCCACCACCCCACAAAATGCCCATAGGGAATTCTGTGAATTTTTTCCCCAGATGCTTTGCACACCAGCTGGTTAGGATTTAACATCTTGCCTGTGGCACCTTTTAGGCCTTGAGGACTGGCATTTTTGACAAGGTGATGAGCAGTGTACCATTGTGTATACCCCATGTGTTTAGGCTAATCTAGAGTCCCACAAAAACTGTTAAATCTATGTTCAGTAGTGATAAGGGTTAGAAGAAATCTACTACAGCTATTCCTCAAGTTTGAAAGTGACAGGTCTAGAATTTCTTCAATACGCTAAGAAAATATTGGAGACTTGAATGCTGAAGTTATTTATGACTCTAAAGTTCTGTTATTTGAAGTATTTAGTACATACAAATCACAGGCCTAATTGCAGAATACCAAGTGCTAACAAGCACTTCACACAACAAAAGGGACCAGAACTTTGCAATTATCACATTTATACAAGCGTACAGTCAGATATCCACTTCACTGTGAATGACACCATGCAAGTGAAGCAAAGTGCCTCCACTAAAGGAAAAAAAAAATTCCTAAACAAACACCGTTTTGCTTTCATTTGCAGTAAAACACACTGTAAGATGAATTTTCATGGTAGAGTTCTGATTAGAGTTTAAAATGTGCTGTGGATTAAGTCAACAGTTTACTCTCAGCATGACTTTAAGTGACCTGTCCAGATGAAAAAATTCCATAAAGACTATGTAGGTTCTTTCATTATTGGAGAAAGTACTTTTGCTAATCAGGGGAGGGCTTCAACTATCTTGAAAGACAGCAAATTCTCCTCTGACAAGATATTAGTGTTTCAGCAAAATACATGTCAATTTCTGAATTTTGGATAGAAGTATAACCCGCAAACTTCAATTACAAGCTTATCTCTGGAAAAAAGAAAAGATCTTGAATACAATAGCTGACAGCTACAGTACTTTTAATGCTGTTCAAGGGTTGCCATCAGCACACCAACTCATTTTGCTCATATGCTACTGTTTAAAGTATCAAAGATTAAATATCTAATTAAATTCTAATTAAGAGTGCTTCCCATTCAAACAAACATGTTTTGCTAACAAGTACAGAAACCTGTAGCATGAAAATGTTGTTTTCCTACACATTCATATTTACTTCCTGGTAATTACTTGAGGATGATAATTTTCTGTTATCAGCTTTATTGCTTGGTGCCCTTCAAAAAAGTTGCAGGCAGTTGCAGAACGTTTTAAAAAACAGGAAAAGGCATACAGCAACCTTACCCCTAATCAAATGTATTGATTTAGCTCAGTGATACTGAAAATGTATCATGCCAAAGTAAGTTAAGTACTATTATGCTGCCCTATGAGACTTTCACTAAACAATGAGAAAAAGTTTAATAAGACACTTCAATTGACATATATAGTCCAAAGGGAAATAATTCTCCAGCTCTATGGCTGGATGTAAAAGCCTTTTCCTAATAACACCCTCATGCACACAGAGCTAAGCACATTACCTTTTACCATTTTCTAGGACTGCTATTTAGAATTTAAATCTGTATTAGCTTGTACTATAGGTCCAGTATCTGAAACATTTTCTTCCATTTACAGAAACAAGAAGAGAGCCTCAGATGTACTTAAAACTCATATGAGCTAGGTAAAACCATTGTGCCTTGATCTGAGAAACATAGTAAGATGCACAACAGCAGATGCATTAGTTTTGACACTACATGAGGTAGTTTGTTGAAGAAAGTGGGGTACAGTTGTGGAAGAAAGAGAAAATACACTGTCATGGCAGAACATACAGTTCTTGGTGGTATTTAAGAGATGATGCCAGCTGCGAAAGCAATTTACACTTAGAGATTAAGAAACTTGGATGAAGCTTCAGTTCAGCTGAATAATAAAGTCATAAATAAATTTCTGATTGCTTGGAAATTCCCCATCCCCAACCTTCTCAAGCAACCAACAACCTAACCCCACTAGGTTCTCTCTCAGCACTATACAAAAAATTCCAGTTAAGTCAAGAATGTTACTCTTCATTAAACTCTTCCAGTTCTTCTTTATGAGATTTACTTAAAGCAATCAACCAAGACACATGAAGAGAAATTACAGTACAGAAGTTAGAGATCAAGTATAGCAAATAACAGTGGATTTTAAATGGAAACTCTTCCTTTGCTTGCTTTTATCTGATGCAAGAATAAACTGAGCATCTGCTGACTGACTTTCTGCATTTCACTAGAACAGGAAATATAATAGTGTGAACAACAACAACAACAACAAAAAGTAAATCAATTGTCATGCCCTGCTGTTTGGTTGGTGATTATACATAAATACAAGTCCCCATTATTGTAAAATCAATCTAGACGAACACTGGACTGGACATGTGATGGTTTGGAGCCAAGAAGTTGTCAAACTAGATTTGAAAATTAGTATTTATGAAACCGAGAGGTCACTTCAGATTAAAAGTCTAAGTGCAAAACAGTAGTCATGATGTTGCTCTTGTGGGTTGAAGGGTAAGTCTACACACTCAATGCGTATCAACAACAAACAAAAAATAACTGATACTCTTAAACATCCTCAGCTTTATCCTCTCTACCCTTACCAAACTCAGCAGGTTTCCTTGGGATACCAGGTTCAGCCACTGTAGTAAGTCAGATACCAAAGTATGTAGAGCGATTGGGAGTTACAACTGCTTACAATTTTCCAGTATTATTAAAATATGTGAATTTATAGTCTTATAGCACAAACAGCATAATAACTCTTTGAAGTCCTTATGAATCCCATGAAGTTCAGCGAGGCCAAGTGGAAGGTCCTGCATCTGGGACAAGGAAATCCCAAGCACAAATACAGACTGGGTGGAGAATGGATTGAGAGCAGCCCCGAGGTGGAGGACTTGGGTATGTTGCCGGATGATGATAAGCTCAGCATGACCTGGCAATGTGTGCTCACAGCCCAGAAAGCCAACTGTGTCCTGGGCTGAATCAAAATCAGCCCTGCCAGCAGGGCAAGGTTGGTGAT
Organism: Mystacornis crossleyi; assembly: GCA_013400655.1. NCBI lineage: Eukaryota > Metazoa > Chordata > Aves > Passeriformes > Timaliidae > Mystacornis > Mystacornis crossleyi. Next base: position 21,932 of record VYZQ01017101.1, read on the forward strand.
TCTGCCCCCCTACTCTGCTCTGGTGAGATCCCAGCTGGAGTGCTGTGCCCAGCTCTGGGGTCCTCAGCATAAGAAGGACACAGACCTGCTGGAGTGAGTGCAGAGGAAGGCCACAGAGATGATCAGAAGGCTGGAGTACCTTGCCAAAGAAGACAGGCTGAGAGTTGGGGTTCTATCTGGAGAAGAGGAGGCTCTGGGGAGAACTTAGAGCAGCCTTCCAGTACTTAGAGGGGGCCAACAAGAGAGCTGGAGAGGGACTTTGTACAGGGGCATGTAGTGACAGGAAAGGGGGGGATGGCTTTAAACTGAAAGGGTAGTTTTAGATCTAATATTAGGAAGAAATTATTCAAATTCTTTACTGTGAGGGTGGTGAGACATAGAAACAAGTTGCCCAGAGAAGCTGTGCATCTCCCGTCCCTGAGAGTGCTCAAAGCCAGGTGGGATGGGGCTTTGTGCAACCTGGTCTAATGGAAAGTGTCCCTGTCCACGGCAGAGGGGTTGGAACTAGATGGTCTTGAAGGTCCCTTGCAGTCCAAACTGTTCTATAATTCTATGGCCGTTGATGATACAAAAAAGCAATGCTTACTTTTGTCAGTCACCACAACATTTTCTATCCAGTTTTGTTTTTACAATTTATTAAAAGAGCTAGAAACTAGATTGAACTGAATTACAAGCTTAAAAAGAATATTTCAGGTTGGGGGCAGGGTTGTCATCCTTGCATAGAGGGCATTGTCTGTTATAAATGAAGACCTCATTAGGAAGGAAGTGCTGAGTGTACCATGCAGTACCAAAACAATAACTTTGTTAATATGCAGATTCAGTGGAGCCAAATTTGAGTCTTGTACTAACAACAGTGCCTGGTATCATTAGACAAAGGAATATTTGCAGTCAAGGCAGTATGTTATAAAAGGAACACAAACACAAGAATTTAAATTTATCCACAATTAGATGGCCAGGAGCCAAGATAATCTTATGGAAGCTTAGGCTACCTATCCACTAATACTAATGACACACAAACATTGGTATTTTATGTCCAGTGCTGCTGCTTCACTCCACTCCTGATACCCGCTCTGGGGAAACCATTTACTTACATAAATTGCCAATATCACGAACACAAAATTCAGTTCCATTTAAACAAATAAATCTAATAACAAACAAACTTACTTCTTTGGTCCCTGAGGATCGGCGTGTTGCTCTAACATTAGAAATGTTCCTTGAGCTAGCTGGAGTTGCCAATGGAAGAGTAGTAGAAAGTTGAGGAGGACTGAAAGACATCAAAGGCAATCTGGTATCTCCTAATATGCACTCCTTGGAATTGGAATTTTTACTGGTGAGACTCTCATTTTTACTGTTTCCTGAATCTGTGTTACCGAACTCTGTTTTCTCCTTATTCTTGATTCTTCTCAAGCAGTCCTTCAGTGTTAGCTGAGTTGCAGGCTGACTCAACCAGCACAAAAAGAGTTCATCCACCTTCATTTTCACTGCAGGTTGCAGAACTTTTCCAGGTGACATTTTCTACCAGTTTCCCTGTTTTGTTGGTTCAAATTCAAAGTAAAGATTTGACAATCACATAAATATTCCACTCAACTTTCAGCGTTTCACAGGCATTATTTAACGAAGTGTTGATATTTATTCCCTCAAGATATCAAAAAGAGTTGGGAGTTATATTTTAACATGTGACTTCAACAACATTTTATAAGTGTAAGCCATAAATCTATCAGAGTCAATTCCAGTAATTTCTTTTAAATAATGGATAACTTCTTTTAAAAGCATACACTGTAAATGGTGAGGATTGGAGAAAAAGAAACTGCACTTGAGCTTTCTCAAAGAGATAGCTAACAAATATTACAGATATCCTCTAAGAATATGTGTTAAAAACACATGTATTATGACAAGTAAGACTTGAAAATACTTATAATTGAAAATGCTAAAAACTAAATGTCTAAGCACTTTATGCCAAGCCCTGGTGATAGAACAAATAAGATTTAATATGCAAGTCTTTCAGTCAAGAGATTTAGAACTAAGACAGACGGCTCAGCTTTCATTCTGAGGTTGTGCTATGGATTTAAAATCTTGCATCCCCCTACGTGAGTGATTCCCAAAGGCCTGTCATTTGATGTTTTAAAAACATTATATTTGACATCCACTTTCGCAGTTTTCCAAAACCAATGTAAAATTCAATGTAACTCAAGAATTGGGGCAGTACGATTTCAAGTTCAGTTACTCACCTGAAACAAACAGTTTTTTGGGGTGTTTTTCGTGTTAGAGAGACAGAGGACTGGAATGAAACACTGAGAACAGAACCCAAGTTATTATAAAAATTTTCAGCATCCAATTACTTCGTGATTTGGTACAGTTCAAGTAAAACCTGTGCTTCCTGATGTTTGCGGGTTTTTGTCTGCGTTTTTTTAAAGCCCTTCACAGGACTTGATCTATATGCATAAAGCATGTGATGAAAGATTCATTATCTTAGATGTCTCTTCCAACCTAAATGATTCTAAATGCAAATATTTGGCTGAACAAGACTTAAAACAAGCACTTCAATTTGGAAACGAATAACACCCAGCAAACGAACATCCTATTAAAACCTAACGCTCGTCCTCTTCCCACGGCAGAACTACAAGCCTTTTAACGCTGCACCACTTAAACTTTCCAAACCACTAAAACTTCGTAGTTCAGTTAGTCTGAAACTGAAGGCTACCTCGCTTCCCTACTTTTTTAAGCTCAACACCTTCACGGCGCCGGCGCCTGTGCCCAGCCAGCCTCAAGCGCCATTCGCCTGGAAAGAAACGGTCCTGGGAAAGGGCCAGCCCGGCGCCGCCCCGGGCACGGGGAGCCGGCGCCGCCGCTACAGGCTCGCACCCCTCGGGCGAGCGTCGCGCTTCGCCCCGCAGAAGCAGCTCAGAAACTACGTGGCTCCACACCACGGGAGAGACGCCCTCACCTGCCCCGCTCCGCCGCCGCTACCGCCCCTTCCCGCCGCCACCGCCTTCAAATGCGCGCCTCCTTCCGGCCCAGCCCGGCCCGGCCGCCGCCATCTCGCGAGAGCGCGTCCCTTCCGCCCCGCCGGACGCGGCCGCCGGTCGCCATGGGGACGGGCCGCGCGGGGCCGCCGGGCCGCCGCAGCGCTGCCCCGCCCTGCCCGAGTCACCGCGGTGCCGCCGGCGCCCCCTGTGCCCAGCTTAGAGCTCTGGCAAGGTCTCGGCGTCTCACAGGCTGCTCCCCACTAACTGGTTCTCTGAGAGGAGCTGGCAAAGTGATGAAGGGGCAGAGTATCTCCTCAATAAGTTTGCTGATGACACAAAGCCGGGAGGAGTGGCCGATACCCCAGAGGGCTGTGCAGCTCTTCAGACGGACCTCGACATGTTGGAGAGAGCATCAGAGAACTATCTGAAATTCAGCAAAGGCAAATGCAGGGTCCTGAACCTGGGCACGAATAGCCCCGGGCACCAGCAAAAGCTGGGGGCTGACCTGCTGGGAAGCAGCTCTGTGGAGAAGGACTAGGGGTCCTTGGACAACAAGCTGTTCATGAGCCAGCAGGGAGTCTTTGGGGCCAAGAAGGCCAGTGGTGTCCTGGGATGCATTAGGAAGAGCAGCAGCTGGTAGAGGGAGGCTGTCTTGCCCCTCTACTCAGCCCTGGTGAGGTCACATCTGGAGTGTCCAGTTCTGGGCTCCCCAGCACAAGAGAGACATGAAGCTCCTGGAGAGAGTCCAGCAGAGGGTGACAAAGGGGATAAGCTGACGGGAGCATCTCTCTTAAGAGGAAAGGCAGAGGGAGCTGGGCCTGTTCAGCCCCGAGAAGACATGACTAGGAGGGAACCTTCTTAATGTGTATAAATATCTAAAGGGGGTGCTGAGAGGACGGGTCCAGACTCCTCTCAGTGGTGCCAACCGCTAGGACATGAGGTGAGGGGCAGAAACTGATGCACAGGAAGCTCCACCTGAATATGAGGAAGAACGTCTTTACTGTGCAGGTGTTGCGGTTTATTTTGTTTCTGCGATGGCACGGCAAGCCGCAAACCTTCCCGGAGAGCGCTGCGGGGCTGCCTTGGGGAGAGCGGCTGTTCCGCTTCCCGTGGCCCCTCTGAGCTTCCCCACACTCATGCTCCGGCAAACTGTCGGCTCCACAATACGGTGGCAATAAAGGAGGTGTGAAGGCTCCCCGCATGGGGACCTCAGAGAATCTTTATTCACACGGGGACATGCTAGCTCCCAAAGGCAGAGAGACAGTACATAGCACGGAGCCTGGAATTTTATAGGGGGAT
>VYZQ01017101.1:26215-38364 GCA_013400655.1 Mystacornis crossleyi
GGAGAGAGCACATGGACGAATGGTTTCAGGGCGCAGGGGCGGTACATGGGCGGAGTTGGGGTACCGGGACCCGAGGGAGTGGTCAGGACTAGGGGCGAGGAAAGGAAAACAATGCGGGAAGGGCAAGCATTTAATAAGGAGTGGGGAAATACAGCACCGCATGCAGGTGACCACACACACTGGAACAGATTGCCCAGAGAGGTTGTGGGGCCTCCCTCGCTGCAGATATTCAAGAACCATCTGGATGCACCCCTATGCCGTGTGCTCTAGGACGACCCTGCCTAAACAGAGAGGTCGGATCAGATGACCCACTGTAATCCCTTCCACACAATTTACCCATTCTGTGATTCTGTGAAAGTGAGCTGGTTCCAGCTGCTAAATGCTGTTAAAAGGAGAACACTAAATGCTCTTTCTGCACAATGGCTGTGGTTACCACTAGTGTTACAGGATTGCAAAGGTTAGGATGAAAGAGGAGGTGGAGGCAGTAACAAATAGAAGGATAATCTCCTCACTAAAAGAACCATGTGTACCAACCTGTTTGCAGCCCCGTTTTGGGGGGCTGAAAAACATATACTGGGAATTTGTGGTTGTCAGCCTTCAGGGGCATCCCTGTGAGGCTCTCCAGGTGCACTTGTCAGTGGGGTTTAGGTGGTTGACCATTGGCCCATATAGTTCTTCTCCTTGGTATATTTTACATCAGCGACTCATTGGTATTTTTACATCAGATTACCTACTTCCACTGCACTGATTTTTCCTCATGTGGCTACACTTCAGTTTTGTTTATCCATTTTACATTCTGCCACTTCCTTTACCAGCAGAGACACTGCAGATTTATGACTGGTTATTATTACAAATCGTCGGAACGTTACTGCTGTGGAAATGGGGCTGTACCAAAGATGATCCAGTGGTTTGAAGGGAAGGCTTGAAAATGCAGGCAAGATTAAAATAGGGTAAGTGAAGGAATGGGCTTGCTTTTTAATTTTTGGAAGCTTGTAGAGAGGACACAGAAATAAAAAAGGGCTGAGGAGAAGCAAAAGCCAAGATGCTTTGAGAGAAATCTGGTACAGTCCAACACAATTCTGTTTAGGTAATACCAGAATGATATTTTGATAATAACAGAGTCATCTGGCAAAAAACAGTATTACTCTTCTAAGTGTATTAGAAGGCTTTAACTTCCTGCTGTAAACACTGAAATGTATTTTCACAAATCTTAAAATGAGATTGTGCATTTAAGAAGATACTAAAAGTTCTTGAGGGAGTCTCCACCTTTTGAAGTAGAGCAGTATTCTGTTTCCTGCTCATTCGTTGATGAAGTTAGAAAATACGTTTTTAGAAAACCAAAGTGGACAAAATGGCATTATTTTAAACTGGAGTAAAACATTCAACATAGCACAGAGGAAGGAGATGTCAAAGTGTGGATAAATCTGTAAATATTATGGAAGTAGCTTTTAAGTAGGGGAAAAGAAATATAAAACCCTGTGTTACGGATAGCAGCAAGAGTTTTGGTGGAGAACAGAAGGGCTGAATTAAGAAGAATGATAGCAGAGCAAGAGACATGGAACAAAGAGGACTTTTAAAATATTTTGAGTGCCTTTGAAGCATTCCTTAGTTATGGTGTAGCCATCTGTTGATTGACATGTTGAAGACAGGTGGCAAGAAGGGGATCAGAGAGTTGCTTGACAGAGTTGTAGAGTTGGATATCATCTGCAAAGAGATGATGCCCTTTGCTGAAACTGGCAATGAGATCTCCCAGAGGAACATGAGAAATAAGAAAAAAGAAATGGAAAAAAAAAACCTCTGAGACATGCACACAGTCACAGTGTTGTCTCATGCATGCTAGTGTAGATTCAAAGCAATTCTAACTCTGACTTTATTAGACTGTGTCATGGATAGCATTGGTGTGAGAGAGGAATCAATTCCATGTGCCTTCTGTTAAGCAGAAGACACTTTGGCCATCGTCACTAGGCTGTACCAGTACTGGCAATTGAGACAGATGTTTTGAACTTGTGTTTGGATGAATCAGGTCTACGCAGCAGTGTATCTACTGGTAGGGTGTGTGTTTGTAGAGATACAGGGGCTCAAACTTGGACAAAAATGGAGAAATACCTAAATTGAACCTTTTTGTTCAGCTCTTCCACCAAGAATTGAAACTTGAAATCCTTTATGACTGCTCTTTCCTTGTTCTTGCTTGACATGGTAAGTACAGAAGCTGAACCTTTTCTATGTTGCTTTCAATGTGTGGAAGACAAAAATCTGTTCTAGAGTCTTACCATTTATATGAAATGTATCCATCTGGTTTAAGGATGGGGTCCTTTAAAAATCCACTGAATAATGCTTAAATATTAAAGTACCGAGCATGCAATATCCAACTGATACTTGAAAGTTGAGTGATGGGGTCACACTTAGCATTGTTGTGAAAGACACAGACTATGCTTTAGGTAAGGCACTTGTTTAATAAGTGCAGGAGAGTGGTGTATTGATACAACTCAAGCCAATTAATAACAGGAGTGCTTGGGCCTAACAACGCAGTGCAGTGGAGTTAGTACACCCATGCTGGTGTATCCATGTAGCACAGTACCTCCCTCCGTACTGGGGGTGGGGGCACTAACCCCGGGGCAGAAACTGAAGAGCCACATCCAGCTCTTGTTGGCTCTGTTGCCCCCAGCTGCTTTCTGACCTTGCTTCACTGGTCTTGACTCAGCAAGTGTGATGTTAGCAGTACTGCCAGTGTATGTTCCTGGCTAAATATCAAAGTCCTCCTTTGCCTTTGTTTGTGACTGTGTACAGTGACACAGGGCAGTGGTGTTCATAAGGAATATTTCCATTCCTAATCAGCATTTTGCACTGAGGCTTAGTCCTGGATAACCTTGGGTCTGTACAACTTAGACATAAAGGTAATAAAGAGGTGTCTCCAATCCTTCTGTACTAGAGTAAAGCAACATTTCTAAGGCCTGATAAATGTTATCCAGAGGTAGACATCTAACCTAGATCAGATGTAACATGACTTAAAAGTGTTCCTCTCCACTACTTAGTAAGAATCTCGATTAGTGTGTGAGGTATACATGACCACATTTTAGAAGTCTAAAGTTAGATAGGATAAATGTGTTAGGAGTATTATTTTTACTTGCTTGCACAGGGCTGTGTTTTATGTACTTTCATGTAGTCTCAAAAGTAGAGTCATCATTGTTAAACATGAGTGGCAGGTTGAGGTGGAACACATGCCTGAGATCAAAATACAGTTCACTGCAGGATCTCTCTGAGTCCTTATTCTGGTGCTTTTCGTATGCCTTTGTGCTGGTCTTATCTGGGGTAGAGTTAACTTTCTTCACAGGGGCTGGGATGGGGCTGTGTTTTGGATCTGTGCTGAACACAGGGTTGATAATGTAGAAGTGTTATTGCTGAGCAGGGCTCACACGGAGCCAAGGCCTTTCCTGCTTTTCCTACTGCCGTGCTCATGAACAGACTACAGACACACGGGAGATGGTGAGCCAGGACAGCTGACCCCAGCTGACCAAAGGGATATTCCAGACGGTATGACATCATGCTCAGTATATAAATTAGGGGGAAGATGGAAGAAGAGGGGGATGTTTGGAGTGATGATTCTTGTCTTCCCAAGTCACTGTTGTGCATGATGGGGCCCTGCTCTCCTGGGGATGTCTGAACACCTGTCAGCCCATGGAAGCAGTGAATTAATTTCATTGTTTTGTTTTGCTTGTGTGCATAGCTTTTTCTTTTCCTCTTAAACTGTGTTTATCTCAACCCATGAGTTTTCTCACTTTTACCCTTCCAGTTCTCTCCCTGATCCTGCTGGTGGGGGAGTGAGTGAGCGAGCAGCTGTGTGGTATTTGGTTGATGGCTGTCGTTAAACCATGATAGCCTGTCACTCAGGGAAGAGAACTACAGTACCTCTTTAGAGTGCTGCTTTAAGGAGAATATTGCATTTTGATTAGGCTTTTGCTTTTATAATTCTTTTGCTGACATATTTCACAACTTTCAAATTTAGGCATCTGAAGTCCAGTTCTAACCTATATATAAGCACTAAAATAACTGTGTCCTGATTTCCTGATGTGCTTAGTTGGAAGCAAGTGTGTTGAATGCATCTGACAAACCGATCACTTTTATTTAAGTCGTTATTGAAAATTTTGGCCAGATTTTGGTTCATTGAGGTTGTGCTGCCAAGTGATGTTCCTTGTAAACCTGCTTATGGTATGCAGTTAGAGAGATTTCAGGGGAGTGTAAATGTTAATTTCCACTAAGTAAAGAATAAAGTCTAACATACTGTCACTCAAATTCCTAGCCCTGGTACTAATTTGGGGGGGAATGGAGAGGGCTTTCCATGCCTTTTGCTGCATCATTTAAAATGAAGATAAATACTATGAAAACGGTAGTAGCTGGTAATCCATTAAGCTATGCACCCATACCAGCTAACCATGCCAGTCCATCCTTTCTTGCAGCAACTTACCAAAAATAGAGCTGGGATGGTGAACCGTAGGTCATATGGCCTCCAGAAGTAGCATCATATGCAGGCAAAAATATTTCAGCAATGCTGTCTTGGTGCACATGTTTGGCAGCCAGCAATGCTTTCAGAAGAATCTAATATTGAGACTTGAGGCTTGAATTTCCTCTGTCTCCCACCACCTTGAGGTAGAATACTGCAATACTATAGGATCTGGTTAATAGCTGGCTGATGCACAACTCCTTAAGAGCAAATCAGAGATAATTACAAATTCTTTTGTAACTTGCCAGCTCATGTTGTGAGTAGAGGCATTTAAACATTCTGTACTTGCAGACACATTTTTTCCTCTATATTACATGCACCACATAGTTAGAATAAGGCCTTGTCACTGGCTCTCTCATTCCCTGAGCAATTGGTTTAATGCAGGAATATTTACATCCCTGCAAGAAAAAAATAAAAGAGTATAAAATGTAGATACTGTAAGAGCAGGTGTACTACAAGCCAAAGAAGAAAATTGCTTCAGCAGTTGTTTGCCATCATGTTTTTAGATTAATTCCTACTGCATATCACTGCAGGACTCTAGCAATGAGCAGTTCTTACACATTTTACTGAATTACTGTTGGTGTGTTGGTTTTTTTCCACAGGGGCCTTGGACTGAGCGATGTTTACAGCAGTCCATCCAGATGTGAAGGCTGGTTCCGCATTAAGTCACCCTGATCTTCTAATCCCAGGTTCACATACTTCTAGTGCTGTATTTTATCCGATGGTTTCATCTAGCATTGTATCCAGGTCACATGGAGTTTACGGAAAACTGCTTGAAATGCAGTCTCTGGGGTGGTGTTTAACAAGGTGTACGTGAGGATGTTTATGGGGTGTGAGAATGGGAGTCCATTCATTCTCCACGTTGAGTGTTACTGAGCCCAGTTCTCTTCTAACCTGGTGCAATCATTACAGGGGAGAGAAGACTCTGAGCTATTGTATCCAGCAGCCTGTAATGTCTGCCAGCTACTTGTCTGCTACCATGCCCAGGTGCTTGGCTCTTGCATCTCCATCACCTGGCTAGGACCCAGTCTGAAGAACTGAGACTTGTTTTCGGATAGAATCTATTTTCCTTTGTTTCATCAGAGCAGTCTTCATCAGATTATCACTGGGGCAGTGTAAAACAGCGCCTCTACTCCTTTTCTACTTTGGCAGTTCTAAAGAAATGTCAATCATGTAATGGACAAGTATATTTTTATTACTTGGTACCCACAATTGTTTCTGTAATAACATGTGTATTTCTAGGACAGGGTCCTTTGAATATCCATGTACATGTTTACTTACATATGTTAAATAGAAACTGCAGTAAACCATGAAATTTTGCCAGCTACCACTGCTCTAATTAGGTCACGGAACTAAAAATAATTAATATAGTTAGTTGTTGGATTACAATACAATGAAAAGTACATACCTAATAAATCACATTTTTTTATTATTATCTGCCAAGTATCTGGCTGCTTGAGTAATATTTTACAACTTTGGCTAAATTCACCTTCTGCTCTTCAAAGCCAGTAGCAAGATTTCCAGTTTTCATAATGCTATGAGATCAGACACCTATGCTCTGGGGGGTTTAATTCACCACTGCATTACTCCATTTACAAGATCTGATCTGCAATTTGACCGCTATTTTCATTCAGCAAAACTATTTCTAACTAAAAGATTAACTATTTCTAAATTTATGAGCTAATTAGTACACTAATACAAACCACATTTATAATTTTCCTGAGTTTGCTTAATCCTTCTTCATTACAAAAGTCAGTTCAGATGTCTGTAAAAGCTTACAGGAAAAAAAAAAAAGAAAAGTATTTGTTTTCATTTTCATTAGGGAAAAGTGAAAATTCCGAAAGATTCTGGGCAGACAGAGCCACATTCTTTTGCTCTCATTAAAGTCCTTTCAGTTACAGTAGTTAGAGGAGGAAAACACTGTGCAGCTCTAGGCATATGTCTGCAATGTTGCCAACACCAATAATTTTATCACGAGTTTAATAAGATTTAGTGTTTTTCTTATAAAGCTCCAGAGTCCCATGATTATGAAATAATGTTATCTTCCATTAAACATGCATGTTAAAAGGAGTCCTTGTAGTTTCAAAGAAAGTATTGGAAATACAAAATTAATGATTAAAAAATCCTAATTGAAAAGAAAATATGAGCCCCAGATTAATTTCATTAAAATCAAGATTTTAGAGGCAATCTGAGATTTTGAAAAGTGTTTATTAATCAAAATACTGTGTCAGTAGTGGCACTAATTCCAGCAGTATTGCTCTTCTGTATAGAATCTGGTGCTACTTTTGTGATATTCTTCTCCTACTTTTAGAAACTTCACTTAAGACACAGAAACCCTACACGTTTTTCTGATTTAAGTGCATCAGAATGCTGAGACATAGGGTTAAGAGTTGGCTACATATTTTAGATATTGGAGCCAGACAGCAATTCAGTCTAATAATGTGCATGTCTACTATTTCCTGAAAATTTGCTGTTACATGACCCTTTATATGCATATATGTGACCCTACAACAAACTCTCTTATGTGGTGCCAAAAAATGGCATTAGCTTCAGCTGCTTTACTACATTGCTACCCAAGCTGGCATGCATTCAGAGCGTAGCAGCAGCTCACGCGTGCTGTGCCAGCTAACGTGGGAACCTCTCCATGCTCGTTGGGGTTAACACACAGAGGAAGAACAAAAACCCCGTGAACGCTGGGCCAGAGTATTTTGCACACTGTCACCACCGTGTTTGTCCTTTAGTCTGAAAGAAGCACCGGAGGGGCACTAACAATGGCTACCTTGAGCTGCGTTACTTCCCCAGTCCTCAGTGAGGCAGCATATCCAGCAGATAAGGAGTCTGGTTTTAAGAAACATTTATCAAATAGCCTGCAGCTGTGATGAACGATACTGTTCCCAACTAAATATTCTGTTCCAGAGACAAGGTTAGAGAAATAGTCCCTGTAATTAACATTTACCTTTTAATACTACCGGCTGAAAAAAGAAGTGAATGTGACAGCAGTCAGCAACTGCCAAGGTATAGATCCAATACTGGACTATTATGGAAATGAGAAAAGTGCACACTGGAAGAAGACAAAGCTTGCATAATGTTCCACATGATCCTGGGCAAAATAATTACAGCTAAAGCATGTCATTTGAATGTATGAAGAGTATTCACGGTGGCTAAATTTATCTGGGTGATGCAGACTACTCTGGGCTGGAACTGCTTTCCTGATCTGAACTGCCCTCCAGAAGAGCCTGTTGGTATCCCTTGGTGGTGAAAGTTCCCCCATGGGGCTTAGTAGCCATAGGCTAATATGGCCTTTGGGAATAGTCCCCATGGTAACATGAAACCAGCTTGTATTAGTATTGCAATGCTGCTGTTTCCTGACTTTTAAGCACCTCCTCACATAGCATGACTGTCCTGACTCAGTACTTAGCCCTTCTACAAGGACTGTTACTAAGAACTTTTCTGGAAGGAGCAAGATCGGAATGCCCCTTTTCAACAAAATTAAAATATTTTTCTAATTTTCCTTTTTACTGTGTAGTAAAAATTGCTGTCACGTGTGTCTTACACTTCTTATATTCCCATAGAGGTGTTCACAAAAGACATTCCAAATAATTCTCAGCAGAAGTAAGCTCATGCAGTAAATGTCCTTAGTGTTCTGGACCTTGAAATGCAGATAATAGATTAGTCAAATCTGTGCACTTGTTTTCCATCATGTTCAGGACAGATGATAAGCTTCTACTTGAATTACTTCAAAATCACACACTTAAATCCTCTTCTATGGCATCTTAAGTTCAGGTTTGTGTTTCTGATTACATAAAACACTTCAAACTTTGTGTATCTATTTGGTAACTATTCACTTTAACCTATAAAATATAGCATTTTTATTACTTACATTCCTGCAAGTGCTGAAGATGTAAGGGATCTGGAAATAGTAGTTGGGCTCTATTTTCTTGTTTATCAGTGTACCTGTTAGTGGCTTCCATTGCAGAACTACCCTTACACCATACAGTGGTGCATGCAATGTTTGGTTCCTAAATTGCTCTTACAGGAAAGGTTGAAAAATGCGATTTTTTTTTTTTTTGTAACCTGGGCCTTGACTGAAATGAACATATTTTTGTGTCTTCTTAGGTTCAGCTCTTCTCTCCATGGCTGCTGGTGGGTCACACGTTCTTACTAGCATTCACCATTTCCTGCCAATGTCTCTTAGTTTAAGAGTTAGTTCAACATGAGGAGCTTTAACTTGTAAATATTTCTAAAAAACCCATTATCCTTGATAGTCTGAGCACTTATTCTGCTCCTGAGAGTGCTTCTGTGCATACTTTTCCCACTTCCCTTACAGCAGTCTGGGTGTCTCAGGGATGGTTGTTAGGAAGCAGCAGCAATGGTTTGGTGTGTATCCCACAGTCCCNCTCTTCTATGGCATCTTAAGTTCAGGTTTGTGTTTCTGATTACATAAAACACTTCAAACTTTGTGTATCTATTTGGTAACTATTCACTTTAACCTATAAAATATAGCATTTTTATTACTTACATTCCTGCAAGTGCTGAAGATGTAAGGGATCTGGAAATAGTAGTTGGGCTCTATTTTCTTGTTTATCAGTGTACCTGTTAGTGGCTTCCATTGCAGAACTACCCTTACACCATACAGTGGTGCATGCAATGTTTGGTTCCTAAATTGCTCTTACAGGAAAGGTTGAAAAATGCGATTTTTTTTTTTTTTGTAACCTGGGCCTTGACTGAAATGAACATATTTTTGTGTCTTCTTAGGTTCAGCTCTTCTCTCCATGGCTGCTGGTGGGTCACACGTTCTTACTAGCATTCACCATTTCCTGCCAATGTCTCTTAGTTTAAGAGTTAGTTCAACATGAGGAGCTTTAACTTGTAAATATTTCTAAAAAACCCATTATCCTTGATAGTCTGAGCACTTATTCTGCTCCTGAGAGTGCTTCTGTGCATACTTTTCCCACTTCCCTTATGCCCCATCTTTCCTCTGTGGCTGTGAAGCTGCACAAGCTGGTAAGGCAAACTCCACCCATGGGTTACTTAGAGAAGACAAATGCCCTGTGAACATGCCCAGCATCATGCAGAGGTCTGTGTTTCCACAGGGGAAGATCGAGTCTGAGTGCTGCTGCTTGTGGTGTGGAGGAAGAAAAAATGATGAAAATTGTTCTTCCCCAGGTGTGAAGGTCAACTTGTGTCTGCCAGTTATGGGGAAGTTACTCTGAACAGGAGTTCCCCTCATCCTGCTGTCCTGGATAATGTCTGTGCACCAGGTGTGTGTGTGTGAGGTGAGAGCAGAAACATGGAGGAGGCACAAACTGTAGTACAGTCAGCGAGGGCAGCCTAGGACAATTTTTAACACAGTGCCTTAACATTTAGGTTGCTGCTTTGCATTTTTAATGAAATGCTAGCGGTGCCTCCAGTTAGGCACTCCTTGTGGCTGAAATACTCCAAATAATTGGAAAAGAAATAACTGGTATATCGTATTTGAAAACCAAACAGCATAATTCCATGCACCTCTAGAAGGGAAGAAAGTAGCTATTGATGGAATTTTTAAACCAAACCAAATTTATGCATCATTATCCTCTTGTTTTCCTGGAGACATCTTGTCCAAGCCCAAATGTCCAAGTAAGTTTCATCAATAGCATGGTGCCAAGCTGGTGTTGTTCAAATCAATTGTTGTTTTGGGGGTTGAACGTCACAAGTAGCAAGAGAGTTTTCCAAAATGAAATGGCAGACCTTTGGAAATAATGAGATACCTGATGACATTACTTGACAAAACTTCTGGGGATGGAAATGAAACATTTCAGTGGTTTAGTATATCAAACGACTTGAAGTGATTAAAAGGGCTGTGTTTCTTTCTCAGAAAATAATTTAAAACGTATTAAAAGGCTTCAGTAACCCACCATTGAATATTGCAGGTACATACTGAGAACAGGTCAGTTTTTTCTCCCAGTTTTGTACTCGTTCATCTGAGCACTCTTAGAAGGATGCCTGTATTTTCCCCCAAAGGTGGCTGCTTTTCACATGCTCTAACCTACATAAATTCTTAATGTTTTACTATACTTTTTGCAATGGAGATGTTATTGGTTAGATAATAAGAAAAAGCCCCGGTTCTACCATGTAATGTGCATTTTTTGCACCTTATGAGAATATTGAATAGACTTCATTATTTTTTTCAATACAAGTCTGAATTCTGCCATTTGATTACCTGAACCAAAAGCATTTCAATTTGCCATCCATCACCCTGACCAGTGTAAAATGCTGAATATTCAGATTAAATTGGAACTTTTTTTCTATGAATAAGGAATTTGATTCAATTCTATAATATACAGTGTCTCTGGGGAGAGGAAATTGAGCTGAAGGTCGCTGAAGGCAAGTGAGAAAATTGTATTATCCAAATACAAAATTCTTTTTCTTGTCATCAAAACCTGAAATACAGCCATGGGGAATAAGGGGGTCAAGAGAGAATTCAATTAGAGATGAAAATGGAAAAGGTGCATTTTTCAACTTACCTTCCAGTTTTCCAAACAAGTGGCAGCAGTGAGCTGTATAGGGACAATTAAATATTTGTCAAACAGTTTAAACTTTTTTTTTTAAAGTATAAATCAGAAAACAAACACAATCAGTTATAAAGAGATAGTAAGAGTCCATATGAACGTGGAATGGCCAATTCTTCATAGCCTTAACCATTGCAGTTTTAGCTTCTTCATCAGTGGTGGGGAGAGGTAATGAATACCTAATTACAACAATTTGTATGGATAAAATTTTCTTGTTCAGAAAGGCTTCTCAAATGTTTGTAATCTCTGACAGTTTGTGATAACAATTTCTGCCCTTTTCCCTCCTTCACTCCTAATTTTAAATGGTAAGTGTTCAAAATTATTGTGGAAGCATGATAGTGTTATATGATAAGGATGCTTAATTTTATCTTTATTTTAATGTTTCTCTTTTATTTGTTTTAGTGTAGATACCAAGAACTTATAAAATAAGAGAGACCTTGCCAAGTGTGGACACTTGTGAAACACTAAAAATTACAGATACAGGCAGTGATTTAGCCAAGAGCTGCTGCTCTTACTCAGTTCTGAGCTGCAGGATTGGTATCACTGCATTGTGTCTGCAGGGTAGGAGCTCTTGATAAAAGCCTTTGAGCTAATGCTGAGGGTAATGGTAGAGGAAAGGAGATTTCCAGTGAGATCGTGGAATGCTAATTTAGCAACTTCATAAACTTGCTCTGAAAATTACATAATGATTTATAAAATTAGCTTGAGATATCTCAGGAGTTCTTATTCTGCGTCTGTACTTGTTAGTTTAGTTTTCAGTCATTTCCTAAATGTTTGTTCTTTCCAAGAAAAGTCACTGTGGTATTTACAGAAACCTTTCTGTATTTGGTAAGTGATATTTTAAAATAATTTATCATTACATAACCATTTCTAGTTGTTCTAGTTAGAATAGATAGTGTCATATATAACCAAACATTCAAATATATTTTAATTCTAAGGAGCCCTTCATTCATATTGCAAGTACCGTTCTGAGTTTGGATTTTCTCCAGTGCTGGCTAAAACTTAGTGAAGTTTTTCTCATATTCTGTAAAAAGTAATTTGAAAGTGTTGTTACTTTTGAAGACAAATACAGTCTTCTCTGAGAAATAACTTGGAAAGAAAAT
>VYZQ01017107.1:18894-47821 GCA_013400655.1 Mystacornis crossleyi
GCCGCTCCGCTCTCGTCGCGCTCGCGGTGTCCCGGGCCGGCCGCCGGCAGCGCGGAGCGGGGCCGGGGCAGCGCGGACCCTGCAACAGCCGCGCTCAGCTCTCAGCAGCTCCCAGCAGCTCCCAGCGCCCCGACCACGCACACCCCCGCCCGTAGCCCCCCCCCGGGCCGGGCCCGACCCATCCCCGCTCCCTGCGGAGTCCCGGGGCGCCGGGAGCACCGTTATGTTTATGCCCGCCCCGGGCACAACCCCGGTGTGTTCGGGTTAAACCTACGGACGGCCGAAGGATGTCTTTGGCGTCTGGTTCTTTACCGCGCACCGGAGTGGGCTGTTGCTTACAGCCTTTTGGAAATGGGGGCGGGGGGGGGATAAAAAAGGCAACAAGAAAAACCACNTTTAAAATTAGCAGAACTTTATTTATTCAGTGCGTAGGGGAAAAGGAATGTCATTCCCCCATTTTCACTGGTGAGCTCTGACTTAAATTTACTGAGTCATAAATATTTGGCTAAAATAACCCTAAGTATCCTGGGGTAGATTAGTGCAGGTATGGAACTCGAAGAATTGAATGACTTGTGTGAATACATGATACGTACAGGTTGGTCGAAGTTCAAAAGACGTCATCAGACATGGCCTCTAGCCAGGACGCACACATGAATTTACAAATTAAGTGCCCTAACCCCCATTTGACTTAACCTATTTTACTGCTACTTTTTATTTTTCTACTCCTTTTGTTATTTTAATCTCATTAGGAGCTTTGCAATTGATTCAAAGGCAGGCCTGATTCATTACAACTGTTCCCAAACTGTAGTCTGTGGTTGGTGGTATGTGCAGAAGTTCACATCATAGAGTCTGAAGAACTTTAATTCTTGAAGTCATTTGTTTTCAGGTTCATTTGATCTCCTGATCATTTTTTCACTGAATTGATCTCTGTGGTTGCTACAGGAACCTATTAGCCTGTGAGAATCTTTACAAATCTGAGTGAAGTCTGTTTTGGTTACTCAGCATGACAGGATATATACAGTGGTGTAGGAAAAGGAGGCCTCCAACCTTTAGGATGCAGGCAAAGTGTCACTCTTCCTGGATGCTTTCTTCCCATTAAGCACTGTCAGTACAGACAGCAGAGCAGCTTTTCTGCACGTGTGCTCCACCCCCACCGCCCTGTGTGGAGCTCAGAACTTCCAATCCAGGGGAAATAGCTTCAAAATTCGTTTTTATTACGAGTTGAAACAAAAGCTTGTGTTTCCGTGGAGCGCAGTTGAAAAAGACTTTCTTTTGTAACAAGTTAAAATCTGGCCTATTGAATTTTTCAAACATTATCTTAATGTCTCGGTATTTTTCCATATTAATTTGTATCAAAACTAGTACAGTTGCACGCACACACACTATTGTTGCTTTCCCAGCGGGTGGGTTGTTAGGAACAGATTTCTCGTGGGAAATCACCGCTTTTCCCTCCTGTGACCTATGCCGGGCACACCGCGGTCCCTGTCCCGGTGTCCGCGGTTCCCGGGCCGGGCAGGTGCCGGGACAGCGGCGCTCCGGGAGCTGGGGGGGCTGCGCGGGGCTCCCCCCGTCCCGCCCTGGCCCGGCGGGGGCGGCCCCGCCTCNCCTTTCTTTGTGTGCATGCGTGGAAGTGGGCAAAGAAAGAAAGAAATTCACGTTACCTGCAGTCGACGTAATCGTAAGTCCAAAAAGGAACAATAAACCCAGCTCCATTAAACCCAAATTGCACGCTGGTTAACTGCAGGCAAAGGTGAACTGCAGGCGCGACTGAACCGTTCCAGGAGGAATCACTTCAGGTTGGAGGCAGGGAATATCCTGGGGCTGGCGGCACTCGCTGCTCCCGGGAGTTAGTTCCCACACGGAGGTGTGATTAGCACTTCTCCCTCGCAGTTTTTTTCCTCCAGTGCAGACTTAGTCCTGAAGGGGAGAGTGTTGTCAAAAGAAGGGAAGATCCATCGCTTGGCTTTTCCCACACACACCTCCCACCCCACCCCCAAATCTGATCAGCAACCGGAGCTGCTGTTTTCCAGCTGCAGACGCCTCCCACCCGCCGACAGCTGCCGGCCTCCCCCGGGGCGCGGGCCGGGGGCGGGCACGGCCCCGCACCGCCCCCGCTTCCCCCCGGCAGGTAAAAGCAGGGACAGGGCAGCACATCCTCCGGGGAACGCCAGGGGAGGCGCGGGCTGGTGTGCAGCTCATGCTGCTCTTAGTTCATCGCTTTTAAATGACCTGATCCTGTCGCTCTGTCTCTGATTCCAGGAGGAATTGCTTGTGTGATAAAAACGCAGCTTTTTGATTGAAAGCTGGGCTACAGATTTAAGAGTCATTCGGGGCTTTTTTTTTTCCCCCCCAAGACTCTGCCACTGATTTCCCTGGGTTAAATTAAGTCACTAATTTATTAATATTTTCTTTTACCCACTTAGTTATGAGCACCTCTTTGCAGGCAAACCCAGCTAGAGTGCAACACTTAAGACACTTAAATTTCATATTGTGTGAAATACCTGATAGCTGAGCCTAGAACACTCCTGCCTGTAGCCCCATTTTCTATCATAATATCAGCTATTAAGTGATAATAGGTAAGGGTTTCAGGCAATTGGCTACATCTTTTCCTACAGTAGTATGTGTAGTATATCCTGTCATAGGAAACACATTATGGACAGCACATGGAGTAAGGTTCCAAATTTAATTGTGGATATTTTAAATAAAAATGTAATGTTTCACTTAGGAATGTTTCAGTACTAACAGAAAGAGCTGTGGGCAGAATTTCTTTTATGTATCATGCCAATTTCACGTATTCACTAAAATCTGGTTTGTGAGTAGAAAACTGGTTGGAGGATCACCCAGGAGTTATCCAAGTGAGGAACATTGTTCTCTACCACCTCACATTCTTCTCCAGCCCTGCCCCCAACTCCAGCTTCTGGTGTGGACTATCCAGTAACACTTACAAAAAAAACTCATTAAGATGTCATGTTTTGTCAGCTTGTCAAGCCTTGCCTTTTGTCAGTGCCTGAAGATTGAGAGTTTTGTAGTTGACCATATTCCCAGCTGGTCACAAAAGCACAATGGTCATCAGGCAGGGCAATAGCCAGAAAATTCCATTTCTCAGGTTTTGTGGATCCCACAGCTCTCTGTGGAAACTTAAATTGCTTTTGTTTCACACAATCTGTGCAAATGACAGGATGTTCTCATAACTAATACAGGGGGGAACAGAACCCCTGTAAATTACTGAACTCAGCAGTATATTGAAGTTCATGCTTGAGCTGGGAAGGAAGTGCTTGCTTACCTTTAGGGGTGAGGAACTGCAGTGACCTGAGTGTTTGTACCCTTTTATTGGGTTGGGGGTTTGTGTGTGTTCCAGTCATGCTCCCCAAGCATCAGCAGAGTTACAGTTCAGCCTCACAGTTCTATAGGTGCTCTGTTTTGAAAAGTATTGATAAAACATCGCTGAAAAAATGAATTGAAGGTATTTCCATTTCTTATATATCTAGAAAAAAATCAATTGCTTCAGATCAGGAAGTTCTAGGTATCATACTCTCGTGGTGTTGGATACACGATTGATTTTGACAAATGCTTATGACTGAGTTTTAGCTTATCTGGAAAAGAAAACAAAGATTTATTGTGCAGTTACTGTTTAACAGAACACTGCAGTGACTCGGAAGTACAGGTTAGGTGTTGCAGGTATTATAAGTAACAATGACACGAGTCTAAGTTCTGATTCATGAACTTCATTTTCCTTATTGCAACTGTTATTCATTTTTATAATAATGATGTAAATTTATCATAGAAATGAGAAATATATAACTGTATCATACATATAGATATGTCACAACAAAAAGTTGTGTTGTGTGTGAACTGATTTAACAACATTTTCCCAAAAATATTGTTTTGTTTACTAAATGGAATTTTGAAGGCATCTTCTACATTGCTCTACTTTTTCTTCCGTGTGCTGTTTAATCTCTGAAGAGCCAGGGGAGACCATATCGGCACCAACTGCTGTGCAAACAAAAGGAGTAATAAAATATATTCTTAAATCAGCTACCAGGGTTCAGAAATTAAGGGCGAGGGTTTGGCCAAATGACCTCACGTAAGCTTTAGAAGAAGATAAGACATAGACTCTACAGGAAGAAAGATACTCTCATCAAAGGAATTAATACTCCAGGATACTGTGGGCCTGGTTCTCAGTAACATTGATTACCAAGTTGTTTGGGTCATATATTACCTAATGACTTGGGAACTTTTTGTTTCATATATACAGCAGTCTCAAAAAAAGAAAGGTAGTTAAGGAAATAGCAACAAACAAATTTTAAAAATCCAGGGTCTATTTTGATTTGGGATAAGAAATAAAAGATATCTGGATACCATTGGCAGTGATATTCACATATGATGCAAAGTAGTTTTGTAAATCTATTTAATGATTATGTTTTCATTTGGTAAAAACAAAAAGGAGTAGTTGCCTTGGAGGCAGCAGTCAGAGATTGGAAGCCAACAGACCTAATTCATAGTATTTTTCAGCTTTTCCTTTAAAATTGTTTTAACTTTATAGATTCCTTTTTCTTTTCCAGTTTTGAGATCTTTAGGGTGGACGGGTACTTTTTATAAATCTTGAGAGCCGTGGACAAAATGTTTGGAGTTAATCCTTCTCTTCATATCTCCAATCCTCCCAATTTCAACATATCCCTTCCTGCCCTTGTGCAGCCCGAGCTGGCAGGGCTGTGAGCGCCAGCTCTTCTCTCCACAGACAATGGGATTCCCCAGTCCTGGGACACTTCCTCATTCTTAGGGCCACCCAGGCAGCTGAAGAAAGACAATCAGCAGATCTGCCTCGTTGCCAGGTGTAAATATTGTATATTTGAGAACTTCTAATTGACTGAAGGGAGAATAATCTCAGGGATGAGGTCAAGGCTGAAGGAGTCCTGGAATGTGGAGCAGCTGAAACAGATGATGTTAAGGAAAGTAAGCTCAGTTTCCAGATTTTATATGCGAAAACCCTGGGCTGCCATTTCAATTAGGAACATAATCTTGGGTTTGTTTAGTACTCCTCTGCCCCTTGAATCCCTGCTTTATACATCCACTCCTGTGATTGTGGGGCAGTCAGAGCCCCCAGCAGTAATTCCACAGCATTTAACCTTCATCATACAGGTGACTACACAAAGCAGTTGTGAGTTACAAAGAGGTTCCAGATGTGTTTAAGTAAAGCTGGTTACTGAGAGAAACCACTTTAAAAGCCGAGTTCTAGGATGTATTTACACGAGTAATAAAGCCTGTAGTTAAAAGGTAGGGTAAGGTTTCAGCAGCAGGGCAGGATTTTTTGGCACAGATGCCTCTTCTTACAGCTTCATAGCAGCTAGGAGGAAAGTCTGATCAATACAGATACGGTACTAAATAAAGACAACCAATCTAGTGCTTTATAAACCATTCATATCTCTTTTCCCACCCTCTTGCTTCCTTCTTAGTCACCGTGTTCTTTAGTGTTATTGAAAGAAAAGGTCATTTTAAGCTGCAAGAACTGTGTTTAGTAGCACACTCTGCATCATTGTCACAAAGCAAGCAACTTCATAGTGTAGCTGACATTGGAAAAATGTGCTGAAATCAGTAGGTTCTCAAGAAAACCTTATCTTCTGATTATTATTTGTTACTTTTTGCTGGAGTTCTATAGGCAGAAAGCTGAAGTTAATCTTGTCTCCCCTCGTGTTTCAGACAGCCCCATTCAGAGCCCTTTGATGTCAGTGCAAAGAATCCCATTTTTAGTGGCCTTTGAACCAGATGTAGTAAAAGGGCAACTGAGCATTTGTAGGGGTTGCAATTGGGTAACTTGCTTAAAGGAGGAGAGTTTGGATACTTGTTTCTGTTTTCCCATTTTTTAAATTACATTTAGTATTTATATACCATTAAGAGTAATGTAGATACTTGGTAAACAATGAAGAGGACAAATGCCTCAGCTCTGACCATATTTCACTTTATTTAGATAAAAGCAAAGTAAAGGAGCTCTATGGCTGTTTTTCAGGCACACTAATTTAATGATTCCTGCTTGTTACAGCTATTGTGAAATTTAGGAAGGAGTTTGCATAAGATAACATATCCTGCTGTTGTAATGTACTGGAGACAGGGCTCAGATCTCTGGATAAGGAATGCTACAAAAATCCTAAGTGCTATTATCACTACACACCACTCTCCCCAGGATCTGAACCTGACCTCCCTTCCTTGGTCCAAACAATCTCTCTCTTTGGGAAAATAACAGGATTTTACAGGAAGAGGATTTTCTATAATTATTACGTGAAACGGTTCTTTCCCTTAACGTTTGTTCACGTTTGAACATGTCACTGAACAAAGAGAATTCTATATCAAAATATGATCAACCTGAATACTTCTTGTATTTGTAAAGAATGGACAGGGAGCTGCCAGCAAATAAGAAGCTGGAGGTGAAAAACTGAGGTGGTTGTCTTGCCAAAAGAAAGTTACACATATAAAGATGAGCAAGGACTTGGGAGGGACAGCTTGTTTCCTGAGGTGCACTGGCAGGGAAGAAAACTGGAGTGCCAAAACAAATCATTTTGGGCAGAAGCCACTCTGGAGGGTGGAGAGGGAGGGAGTGGTGCCCATGTATAAGCGTTTGGGGTCTGCCCTGGTTTTCCTTCCTCAGCAGGCTGGTGGGAAACTTGTGGTCAGTCATTCACAGTGTGAGTGGCTGGGGGAGTCTGGAGTCCTGGGAGGAGAAGGAGGTGTAAAGATAAGCTGGGAGAAGGGGGCTTGAGATTGGGGATATCCCCAAGGCTGTGGCTGACCCTCAGGTTATTTTACAAAACGTGAAATCCACGCGCTTCTCTGACAGCTCCTCCTTGGGAGCGCCCCTTCTTGGAGCTGAAGCTGCCTGGCTGCCTTGGAAGAGGCAGTTTTTTTGCATTTGTTGGAAAACCAAAGGACCAGAAGCCCTGAATCCACTGTCCTGCTTGGAACAGAGTGTGCAGGGAGGGGTGCCCTGGGCTGCTGGAGAGGTGAGGGTTGGCCGGTGCCATTTCTGTGCCCTGGGAACTGATGGAGCAGCAGTGACGGGATACTGGGGCACATTTTACACCTCCTTTTAGAGCAGAGATGCAGCAGCTTGGGTGGAATAAAAGCCTAAAGCTTGTGCTGGAAATCATGTGGTTCATAGCCTTTGTTCTGCCTGTGAAGAGCTTTACAACATCTGCTAGCTTTTAATTAAGAGCACGAATATTGAAGAAATGCTTGGACTCTCTGGGTTTTGATGATTCCTGTTTGCCGGGTTAAGCACTTTTGGGGCTTTTCTCTTGCTATGGCTCTGTGATGTGACCTGCAGGTGACTGCAAGTATTTAAAATACCCTGTGTTGGAGCTCTGATAGACAGGAACATCTATTTACAAATCCCTAGGTGAGACAGGTGTTTTCTAACAGCCAGGTTTGTTACATAATAAGAGCAGTCTTGAGCAAAGCTTAATGTAATGTGTGGTGCAAAAAATGTGCACACTGATGGCAAAAACCTGATTTATTTTATATTATGAGCCCAGGTGGACCAGACTGTTAATGCACAGCAGTCAGAATACGGTGTGATAATAATTTATTCACCTATGTAAAAACCATACAGGCTGGTCATAACTACCTTTATTCTGTGGCAAATCTCCTCTTCAAATTTGTATTTAACAACATTTGTAAGAGATTGATGTTTCAGGTGCTGCTTTGTAGTATAAAGAAAAGTTCTGCAGCAGTTACCAGCTACTAATGAAGCTAATGACTCCTTATTGCAACTTCTTGGTAAATCCAATGTTAAATAGAATTACAGGTCTGACTATTTCTTTTTTGGGAGGATCCACAGCTGAGACTCATCAGTTTAGCAACAACCTTGACACTATGTTTGAATATATAACCTTTCCTCTCCCCAAGTAACTTATCTCTCACTAAGAAAAGACTTTCAGAGAGAAATAAACAAGTGTCTGCCTGTATGAACTAGTAAAGGGAAAATAAAATGAAAAATGAACTTGCATTGTTTAAACAGTGTGACATGACAAACTGCAAGTGCTGCTCATACCTAGCCCTCTGAAAGCAGCTTGCTTTGTTGATAAGCTTTGATTGAACCTGAACCTTTAGTTCCTGAACCTCGTTTTGTGAATAAATTACATTTTGCAATGGCATGGTATTATAATCCTCCAGATTTGTTGGGATGAAATCGTGCAAATGTCTGAACACAAAGACAAGGCCAAGTGGGCATCAGTGTTGTGAGTGATCCGTCAGCCCTCTGGGATTATTCCAGCTTGGCCCAGAGGCTGAGCAGGTTAAATCATTCCAGTCCCTGGAAAGGCTGTCTGGGGGCTCAGAAAATGAAAAAAAAAAAACATGAAATCTGGGATAACACCTGCAGAGCTTGCGTGCAGGTTGTGTGGCCTAGGGCTGGGGCAGGTTTGACCACGTGAGGTTCAGGAAGCTCCAGCATTGCCAAAGTGCATGTGCAGTGTCCCAGCCCTTCCTGCAGCGCTCAGGGTGCACAGCTGGGTTTCTGCATTCTAAAATTCCACTTCGGTGTGCATTACAGGCCCAGCATGTCCTATGGCAAAGAGGGAATCGCCAGGCAGATCCAGGTTACCAAGCTGTTTTCAGCTTGAGGTGCTGTTGGTAAATAAGAGATGGCTCAGATACCCAAAGCAGCCCTGGTTATGAAATTCATGTCTGTGGCAATGCGGTGTTTATTCTGGTTTGTTGGAAGAATAAGAGTTGACAGCATCTTCCTTGATGGTTCAAAAGGAACAGCCCTTTCCAGAAGAGGCAGAGATCTGCAAAATAAACACAGGGAGTTACGAGATGGACATAAACCTAATGTAACATGGGAATTCTGAATCTATTTATCTGTTCTCATTGACATGGTTGTACTTATTGTACAGGGTCTTGACCTCACATTCAGCTTAAGAACACAAGCCTGGGAATAACAGCAGTGCAGAACCTTAGGCCTGGCAGGATTTCTGTACATTTCGTACATTTTAAGTACGTGAGTTACCTTCTATGTGGCTGAAACACTGGGATAAGAAGAGAGGTAGTACCATACAACCTGCATGGAAGTTTTGAATGCAGCCGATGGAGCTTTCTCACATTTCCACAACTGCATTTCACTCTCCCTCATCAGGGTTGGTAAAGCAAGTTTCAGTAAATCAGATTATAAAGAAAGAGTGGGTGCCAAAAGAATGTTCTCCTTGAGCTCCTAGGGAGGAATACTGGGGCATCAGCCAAAAACAGGGCAGGGAAGGCAGCAGTGTTTTGTGGGGAAATGGGAAAGATAATGAGGAAAAACAACAGGCGAAGGATGGGGAAAAGAGAAAGTCAACTCACTTTTCACAGAAGTACTTCTTCTGCTATAAAGACAGCAGAAGCAGAAAGGAGGGGGAACAAACAAAAAGTGAAAAGATACAATAGGATACTAGTTGGGGATGTAGGGAAAAGGAATAAATAAACGGGGTAAAGGAAGAAAATGAGACGTTAATCTCTGGCCAAGGGTAAAGTCTGTCCCTCCAGCAGCACGGCTGGGATTTTGCTTCTGCTTTTTGCCTCTGAATGCTCCTTTAAAGCAAAGAGCTAAGCAGGCACCAGACTGTTTAGAGAGGTTGGCTGTTATTTGAGCTTCCCAGGTACTCAGCTATTTCCCTGCTGAAAATTCTTCAGCTGCAAAGATGTTCAAGCCATGATTGTGTTGTTACGAGTTTGGAGAAAAGAGAGAGTCTGGGATAACTTCTTATTACAGTGTTACTTTTCATATATTTTAGAAAATACATTGTGGTAAGCATTGTAAAGAAAATTGAGGCAAATTAGAAAAAAAAAGGCAAGTTCAAAAACTTGTTTCATTCTTTGAAGGACTTGATGAGGGAGGGAATGAAGAAGGACTGGGATTTGTAAAACTCCAAGAGCCTGGCTGCATTCCTTTGTCAGTATTTTTATTGACTCTCCCTTCCAAAGAAACAATGATGCTTCAAGCTGTTCTCTGGAGCCTGGATATACCTTGCTGACCTAAGGAGACACAATGCACCACAGCTGTTAGCAAGGGTCGTGTGTGGTGTTTGAACTGGAACAAAAGCTGGGATCATACTTCTCTTACTCTGAAGTGCAATTGTTGCCATGCCTGTGCAGTTTTGAGTAACAGCATTTCACACATTAGAAAGACCATAATGTAATTTATTATCCCTGGCTCTGGAGTAATTTATTATTGTTTTGACATTTTTCCTTTTACTGTTTTATCTTTTCTCACTCAAGGAATAGAGGAGTAGGAGTCAGAGTTTATGCTTTTGATATTTGCAATTTTGCCAGCAAAGTTTAACCTAATGTTTATGTGAGTTAAAGTCAGATTGGTAGTGACTCTATAATGACAAATAGCTGAAGAGGACACAGGACTTGTATTAGTCAGAATCTGCAGGCAAGGATTTTATATGTCCCTCATTGCCATAATAGTGACAGGCAGAAAATCACTGACTATAGGGTAGCTGCAAAAAGGACGATGAGGATTATTACAGGCTTCAGTTAAATAGCATAAAATATGAATGAAATAATGGTTATCAGCTTTTCCACTAAGTCTCATAGGTGTGTGACCAGGTAGAGTGTCATTCAGGTACCTTTACTGGCTTTTAGTTACTCTGAGAAAATATGCATGAGTTGTTAATGAATTGTAACTACTGCTTTCAAATAGTTTATATCTCGAGTTCTGAAAATGCACGGAGGCCTTAAAATTTGCAGAATACAATTAAAAAAGTTAAAAGGGTGGCATTGAGAACAAGGAGATGTGAGCAAGCAAAGATTGTTATACATCTGGAAACTGGCCACCCAAGAAGATCTGGCAGCGAAAGTAAGGTATTAATAGCATTATTAATCTACTGAGTTTTACTGCCAGTAAAATAAGTAGAGAAAGCAAGATCAAGGAGGAGAAGTTATAAGGCAGCAACACAAATAATGTAACAAATTTACAGTTCTCGGGGGTATTGTGATTGTGGTTCCTGTGACCAAACTGTGAGTGTACACAAGGACAGCAGCTGTGCTAAATGTCCAGATACTGCAGTTCGCAGTGGGATAAAGGGCATGACACTGTTTAAACTCAGTACTCTTCTCATATGTAGTAAAGCCTCCATAATTATTTACTACAGAAGCCCTTTTTTGTGGATTTGGGGGGAGGGGTTGAATGCTGACTTAATTAATGCATTTCTTCTACTCTCACTCTGCAGAGTTCTGGCACCATGGCACTGGGCCACCGGGACTTCTTGTCTGTTTTGCCAAAAACTAAAAGTTGTCTTCTTGATATTCTGGAGCGATTTTTTTTCAGGCAGACAGTTCCTGTGATTTCAGAATGTCTGAGACTGTCATCCATGGGAAGGTTGGGTCACAGTTCAAACTGTTTCTGAAGAAATAGTTTCCTGTCCATCACCACTCAAGGCAATGCCACACCAGGCGCTGGAAGCCTCCATTGTGCTTCCAGCCTGTGTTTCACAGCAGTGCCTTGGCAGGAACATGTTAAGCTTTAACTAAAGGAGCATGTCTTATTTCTATGAAGAAAATTCTGCTGAGTCTGAGGTTTTCTAATAAAGTTCAGACTTATTTACCAGTTTTCAGTGAAAACCTTATTCACTGTTTTATTTAGTCGTTCTTGCCTTCCTGACAGTCACCACGACTCCACATAATGATTCTATGATAAATTTTTCAGTATATGCTGTTTGGAGTTGAAGGACAGACTCTAGGAGCATTTCGCCTCCCTGAAAATGACATGGAGTGCTTTTATTTTTATTTAATTTTAATGTCGGATTTATAGCATCACCTTACAGGGCCAAAAGAGAAGGATGTGGTTGTTTGATCCACTGCATGTGCATAAGAAGTGGTTGCTACTTCCCTCTGTTCTGATTGTTCCTGGTCAAGACAGGTTTACACAGTTGGAAAACTGAAGGTAAGACGGTTTTAAAAAGATGGACTAAACCAGGAAAATATTGCCCAGGCTATTCCACAGTAGCTGGCATAGGAAAGGAGAGAAGAAAAAACCCAACACATTGGTGATTTCAGAGCCTATTAGAGATACATTGGGGCTCCTATGGATGGATTAAGAACAGAGGCAGATTTCAGGCTAAAGGCCAAATAAATACAATATCTGGGACAATAACTTCAACACATAAGACTAATAAAATATCATATCTTTTGGGGGAACAAACATATATTTTAAATAAACAGATGAGACCTATCAACAAAGCACATGTAGATAAAATTTCCTAGAAATATGAAAGACAGACTAGGAAAAAATTATTTGGAAGAAGAGAATGAAAACAGACCAGCAGGAAAACTGAAACTTAGTACATTAGCTGTCAGGGAACCGTCACCCCTTTTTGATTCCTCAGAAGCAGAGGAGGACACAGAGCTTTCCTCTGCTGCTTCAACTTCTTTCCTCTTAGGAAAAATCTGTTGTTTAGTTTGAAAATTCACATCTGTTTTATACAAACTCCATGAGTATTTTAAACTTCAGCTATAAATGCTGTTAAGACATCATTTGCTGCTCACAGGATGGTTTATGATTGGGATCACGTACTCCCTTCTCGAATCAGGACATTAAGCCAGAATTCCCTATCTTGATAATTATCTCTGAAATCAGTGACAAACTGAGTCTCATCATCTGTGAGCTGGGCTCTGCCAAGGGTTCCAGGCTGCTGGTTGCTCCCAGTCACTACATGAGCTCAGGAAGAAAAGGAATTTGCTGGGAATCCAAAGATACCAGCCTTGAGAGACAGGGAGAGCTTTGGCATTACAGGTTTATTTTTTTAACTTGTCTGTTTGTAAGTAATTTGTTTGTTTTCAAAATCTTCCTACTTCCCTTTCCCCAAACTAACTTAAACCCAAGCAAGCATCCTGTTTAAAAGTAAATAAATAAACAAAAAATCTAGCTATGTAATCAAATCTCAAGTATGTTGCTTTTGTAAGTTATCTGAACTCAGCATGAAAAATCCAGAGTTCGAGCATTTTACCCCATTAAGTTCTAGGTTTTGATTTTTAAAAGATTTTTGTTTCTTTGTTGTAGACACCTTTGAAAAACAGTAGCTGTACATGGATAGAGCCTTTTGAGGTATTTTCTAATCTCTCTCCAACATTGCAGGCCCTGGTGTTTGGGCGTGTATTCAGACATTTGCTTTTGTGTCTTTCTTCCTCCCAGGGTTACTCAGAATCTCCTGGGTCTGTAAAGAGAGTCCAGGTTGCTTTACCCTTCAGAAACTGAAGAGACAGCAATACAGGAAACAACCAAACCTTTTAGGTCTAATCCTGACAGAAATTTTCCAGGATGATTTCGGAAGTCACCATCTCTTTCCAGCTTTGATTCATAGCTGCCACTGAAGAGATGCTGGTAATTCCCCACCTTGAAGAACTGTATCTTGAATAAGCCAAAAAGTTGAAAAAAGCTGCATCTTGCATAAGCTGTAGTGCCCTGCTTCACTGGTATTTTAAAAATGAATTTTTTGTTCAAGCTGGGTGATTGGAGTTAAACTTCAGCGGTCTTACAGAATTAAAGCTCTGTGTTTGGGGCATTTGCAATGCATGGTTGGTTTTATTTTTCTCCTAATTTTTGTATGCTGGCTGTATTTACATTTTATGCCCAGATGGTTTTCTTTAACTTCTTAGTATAACTTACATGTAACATCTTGCAAAAGCTTTGTTTTCTTGATTTATGCCTCTGTGTTCGAATAGTTTGAAAACTTTGTTAGGGCACCTAATGGGGAAACTGCGTTTTTAGCACTGTGGATGGTTGTTCTCTGTCAACAGAGAACTGGAAACTTGTGGTTTGTGTGTTTTCTTGGATAGAATTACACTCATGTCATGCTGGGGGTTTAGATTTTATCCTTGAAAAAGTCTAAAACCTTTACCTTCAATTGAAACTCTTCTTTCTTGGCTCTGAAATCAAGGATTAAGTAAGCAATTTACATCTTTCATAAGAAAACAGATTCTTCTCATATAATAAAATGCCATAGAAGATGCCAAGGCCTATATGACAAAGATAAAGATAAAACTTATGAGCTGATAGGTGTGACATGAACTATTCGTGAAAGGAAAATCCAACTTTAGGTAGAGTTAACAGTGCTCATTGAGTAGATAAAAAGCCTGTAAATACCACTGGCTATAACCATTTTGTACACAGCATTCTCTGAAAGAAAATTTTGTAAAGAAATATTTCTAGAAAATTCTAAAATTACTCTGCAATCTGATGTGCAAGTCAGATGTCCTGCATTGTAAGAGAGAATTTTGTTCTAGGAGTAAAAGCACCTGCTTTGTAATGGCAGCCAAAAAACTTAGAATGTATAGAAATCCATCGTGTTAAATTGAACTGGCAGTTGAGGGTGTTCTCAACACAGGATAACAGAGATTATTCTCTCTTCTGCATCTGGGGAGGGCCTGAGGGCTTTTGAGATTACTTGAAAGATGAAGTAAAATTGTGAATGAAATTATGCAGCTGGCACAAGGAATTGATTTCTTATCAATTATGACTATGCCAGTTATAAAGTGGTTTAACTGCAGTGACTAACAAGTATTTCTCTTCCACTGTTGAGTGAAATGAACTAGAAATATTCACCAGCAGTGGAGTTCACATGTTCTCTCAAAATTTGCTGTTGCCAGAGTTCCTTTTCATCCCCTTTCTAGGGGAAAGAGTAGAAAAGCGTCTCATTTTTGTATAATGTGAATGTAATAGAAATTAGGCCAAGTACATCAAATTTTCAGTAAATGTGCCACCTAAACTGCTGAAGTCTGAGCTGCATTGGTAAAGTGAAGATATTGGCAGCTACACCTTTCCAACCCACTGAGAGCTTTTCAGGGAGGCAGGACTTCTGTGCAGCCCCAAGGAGATGAGATCTGTTCCCTACTTTCAGACTGAAAATCTTTCCATATCCATTTGTTTGCATCTCACACCCCCTTAGGCCAGTGCTTACAGGGAAAGGCAATGTTCAATTCACTATGTTGACAAAACGTTATTAGAAAAGTTGGAAAAAGGAATTTTCATGGAATCAGGATTTGGAAGCTTTGTAAAGCTGCTCTCTGCATTCATCTCAAACACCAGCACATGCCAGCACTAGGAACAACCTCAGGCATGATGGGATCTGCAGCTCTGAGTGGAAGAACAAGTCTTATTTTCATTGACCACAGCCTTTGTGCTTGCCAGGGTCACACAACCCTGCACTGGTAAAGTATGAATTTTTCTAAATCAGTCTTATGATTGATCAGTTTAGTGGGAGAATTCAAATCCTTTCAGTCTGTTAAAAGACTATTAGGATTTCTCTGCTTTTACGACTTCTTTACATTTCTCTTTTTTTTTTTGCAGAATAGCAAGTGATTTCCCACAATAGAAAAAAAAAGACTCATAGGCTGAGGATCCCTTGGAGCCATTTACTGTATTCTGTATTATTTTTTTATTTTTGAGTTGATTGTGTTTAATGCAGACTTGTGGTCTGTTTTAAGTTGAGCTGTACTATGAAGCCTTTCTCTCCCAAAGGATGTTAATTCTCCCTACATCCCATAATGGTGATTTCTCACCTGGGGGGAAGGGAGAGTACCTGTGAATACATTCCAGTTCTGTACGGCTCCCCTTAGGAACGCTGCTGGAACGCCAGCCCCGAGCCTTCCCAGAAGAATGTGGGATGAATTTAACTTTTCAGGGGGCAAAGATATTTAAAGCAATACAAGCTATGTAAAGAACTTAGGGATAGTCAACTAAATAGTTTTGTGTTGACTCCAGCTCTCTTATTGTCACGCAGTGATCGAGGGGGGGAATATTCATGTGAGGGCACATAAAAATGGCTCTTTCCCTTTGTATATCTTAGGGGCTTTTTTTGGCTTGGCCTTACTGCAACATAGTTACTGTTGCTACAGTCCAATCTGGAATCTTTCCATCAGAAATGCTATTTTGATCACTGAGTTCTAAATGGATCATATCTCATTGTTCTGAAATTTGTTACATCCAGAGCTTGGGAGGCAAAGAAAATCCCATTTAATTTTAGATCGATTCTTCGCTGTGCTAAGCGCCAGATTTGGTTTTGTCTTGGCTTAAGATTTCTATCGATTTCTGAAGCCAGAAGCATCAGGGACTTGCAGGGGTGGGTGGCAGAGTCACGCGAATGGCTCGAGTGGCCTGGCGGGGGGTGTGTGCCTTGCCGCAGACACGCTCTGTTACCCCACAGACAATGCCACCAGTGCTCTGCCGTGCTCCGGAGCTTCCCCCCGGGAAGGCCTTGGCAGCCTGGGACAGGCGATTCCAGGTGCTCCGCGTGCCCATCCGAGGAAAAGCAAACAGTGACCTGCCCTCCACTGCCAAAGGGGTTGAAGAAGGTGCATGAGGAGTGTCACTTGTGGCACCACTCCCGTTCCTATTAAAGGTCCAGCGTGTCCAGAACAGCAGCAATTGGCGGTTCTTAAATACTTGTTTAACTAAACAAGACCTGGAACACGTTCAGCCACGTGCTGCTGCCCAGCAATAGCACCGTGCTGGTTTTAGCTTCCATGGGATATCCAAAACTTTCAGAGTTCTCGAAGGCCGCTGGAACAACGCGGCGGGGGAGGAGAGGTGTGGGAAGGTGTCCCCCGCCAGGCTGGCTCCGGGGACCCGTGAGAGCTGCAGCTGCTGATGGTTTCCCGCAGTGGCTCCCGCTGGCCGGGGCTGCCGGCACGGCCGGGTGCGGGCTCCAGGAGCAGCGCTCCTGTCCCATCGTGTGCCAGCCTTACCAAGCATAGCCACAGGAAACCTTAGCCCGGTTCCCACGGCATGAACAGCACTCCAGGGAACACGCACGGCAAGGAAGATGTTGCAGCTTTAAGAAGAAGCACACCAGCTCTGAGAGCAAATAAATCTACACTGTGACCAGCAACTGGTAAACTTATCTACCAGGAGCAGCTGAGGGAGCTGGTAAAGGGGCTCAGCCTGGAGAAAAGGAGGCTCAGAGGGGACTTTCTGGCTCTGCACAACTCCCTGACAGGAGGGGGCAGTGAGCTGGGGCTTGGTCTCTTTTCCCAGGTAACGAATGACAGGACGAGAGCAAATGGCCTCAAGTTGCACCGGGGGAAGTTTAGGTGGGAGCTTAGGAAAAATTTCTGCACTGAAAAGGTTGTCAAGCTTGACAAGTTGTTGAACAGACTATCCAGGAGAGTAGTGGCGTCACCATTGCTGGAATTGTGCAAAAAATGTATGGATATGGCACTTGAGGATATGATTTCGTGGTGAACAAGGTGGTGGCACTGGGTTGATGGTTAGACTTGATGATTTTAGAGGTCTTTTCCAACCTTAAGGGTTCCGTGATTCCCCGATTCTATATATGTATTGTCAGGTCTATCTTACAAACTCGCTCTTGATCCTGTTGTCCAGGAGGCAAGGATAAGGGGTAAGATTTCCCTCTTTCTGGCCCCATTTTTTTGCAGCGTCATTGTAATTAAACCAAGAATGGTGAGGATGTGTTTTGGTTAGAGGAGCTCCTCTTACACAATGTGTTCTTGATGAACACAAAAGGGGACATCTGGCAGACAGAGCACAAAGGCAGTGCAATTACATTTTAGTAACTCATTCAGCATGGATGAATTTCATGATGCATTAGTCACTACTGTGTGAATGAAGATGGAGAGAAACAAAGGATGAACATCACTGAAGAGATGAACATACACATTGTGTGGATGCCATGAATGGCAAGGATATCCAGGGGAAGAACTGCCTGATGGCTTTCTCTGGCCACCTCCTGTGTGTAATTGTTCTGTGCAGTGAGTTGCTGTGTTCTGTTAAATATCCCGGAGGAGGTATTTAGGAGATGTTACTGTAGTGGAACATTCTCTGGCTGCATTTTCCTTCTTTGCACTTTAAATCTTACAGGACCTATTGCTCGCCCAAAATGTTTTACCAATTCCTTTCCTTCCTAAAAGGAATTCTTCCTCTGAGCATTTCTAAGCAAATCCTTCATATCATACGTCTCTGTCAAGCTTTTCTCGTGGTTCCATTGGTACATTGCCACTGAATTTAACTGGACCACATTGGTGTAATTGAGAGCAGAAGATTGGTTTCTTTAATGTTTCTGCACAAGTAATCTGTTTCTCCAATCAGGATTTTTTTCACTGCTTGGAATTTCTTCAAATTTGTCAACATCTTCAGGGTAAGGAGGTTCTTCCAGTTCTAATACCACCTGAATTCCTTTTGAAGCACAGAACGTGTTTCCACAGGCATGCTATTAATTATGGATATTTCCCTAATTCCACTTCTGCAAATGTTGTCCAACAGTTCACATCTGCCTATCCACATCTGGTACAAATAAAAGAAGGTTTGGTGTTTTTCATATCAAACATGTAATAATGACCATTTTGCTTTTGTTCTTATTTTTAAATCAAAGTTCGTGAATCCTTTTTCATATAATCTCTTAAACCTTATAATATTGGGCAGGATGAGGCAGGTTTTTTATGCTTTACTTTGTTATATTTACTTTCTTGCTTCTGGACAACCAGTGATTTGAGGTCTGAGACCTTTGTATCATTTCCCTTTTCAATATTTGCTCCATTTGGAGCTAACATAACCCATAACTAGAATCAACAAAGTTATACAAAACTTTTTCATAAGTGGGATGAGCTCGAATACCAAGCATTCGGGGGCTGCAGAGGCTGTGATGGTTTTTTGTGTCTTCTGTTTGAGGAGCTCAATGCAAATAATTCCCTGTGAGCAACGGGAGCAATAAGAGCCATTGTAGAGCTAATGGTCCAATTACTTTTTAAGGAGTGTAATTTTACCTATTCCTCCTCCCAGCCAACAGACAAACGTGTATGTGCACAGAACTCTCTGAATTGCTGCTTGTGCCAATCTCGTAATTGCATTTGTACGTACAAGTTAGGAGATTTGAGGTAACTGTAACAGTCCTGGCTCAGCTTCCCAGTGAAGTATTGCTCTTCTCAGACTGTGGTTTCCTAACACAGGTGGGAACAACCCTGGCTCCCTTTTCCCCATTTAGTTGCTGCCAAAGCATGTTACGGAAACCAATTTAGTTCTTGTGATTTTTTTTTTTTTTTTGGGGGTGTGTGTGTGTGTGTGTGTGTGTGTGTGTGTATTAACCATTTTGATGGAGAGGAGGAAATTACTGCAGTGGCTTCTTTTTACAAAAGAGAAAGGACAGCAGCTCAGCTGAGTGATCCTGTCATACTCCCAGCTCTGTGTTTGAGACAGAATGTTTAATTTGGGCATGTGCAATTAAAGAAGGATGTTTTCAAGAAAAATCCGAATGTGATATGTATAATACAGAATGATAAATCACAGATTTTTAGATACAAACACTAATTATAGCTATCAGTATAAAAAGAGTGGGGAAGGCTGTTGATGTGACCTAAATTTTGCCCTGTGAATACCTCTGTAATGTGTAAGATGCTTTGCTTTGCAGAGGTTAAGTGTAATTCAGAAAGTGTAATTGAAGCCTGACTCTACTGAGGCTTAACTCTCTGTCCTGGTCCAGAATGTCTGACCTCAGCAGCAGAACCTGAGTGGCCATCAAAGTCTGCTGGAAAACAAGACCACAGGAGGTTATGAAACAGCTTCCATGGCTCTCATCCAAGCCCTCATTTTGTTAACGGCATAAGAATCTTTGAAAAGGATCAGAGTCTAATATATCCCAAATAACTCACTCTGAAACACTTCCAGTCCTGGCTGGATTAGGAACATGCTCCTGGTGTTGTACTCAGCATTGCTTGTTTTGTCAATCAGTGAATATAAAACATGCTACAGATGCATGTGCACAATCCTTGTGATGCTTAAAAAAATGGATTACGGATTAATGAACTGACTCCATTAGAATCACCTTGTTTAGCATTGGGGTTTGAACCCTAACAATTTTTAGGGAATGATAATGACACTTCCATAGTGGGGGTTTTAAGCTAAAATCCTCTATACAGCCATGGCACAAGAGTCCTCTGACTACTTTGCAAATTTGCCAAGTCACCCACAGGTTTGTTCAAGTGAGTCCATCCCTTGTTTAACTGGCTCTTGCAGCTCCTCTAAACCCAAGCATTACGTAAATGCAGAACACATTCAGGCAGTTGTCATGAGTACTCAATAGCTACTTCGACTGTGAGAAAGAAAACCACTTTTTTATGTTTAAGTACTTAAGAGGATGGCTTATAACCAAACTGTAGTAACATTACAGCTCCCTGGAAGACACAGCATATAAGTACTTCTACGTGACATTTATCCAGTTCAACCAGGATACTTTAAATCAGCTGTTAAAATCTCACAGTATTTTAAAGTCTAGAACAAACCCAAACTATTGACCCCTTCATCCGTGTGACTCTTGTGGAATGCTGATGGTAAATGAAAAATACAGGCCAGAAGTCTTAATCTGTGGCCATAATTCCACACAGATCCTTAAGGTAAAATTAATGGTTTAAAAAAGCTACTTAACTACAGAAAAACTATTACAATATAAACAGTGGTGAATGAGAACAAATTTGGTTGTGCAAATAAAACCTAGGTAGGACACAAAACCCTGTTTAGGTGCGTGTTTAGGTACCACTCCCTGTGTGTGTCAGCAGGGCATATACAGAAGTACTAAATATTTTAGGCATTGTCTTTTGGGGAAGCTGTTGACAAAAATAAAGATTTTATGAGTAAAAATAGGGCTGGAAAGACAATCTGTTCCAACCCTAACTAACAGAATGCTATGTTGGGTTTGTGTGGCAATGTTTTGGTAGTGGGGGGCTGCAGGGGTGGCATCTGTGAGAAGTTGAGGGAAGTTTCTCCCACAGAGCCAATACCAGCAGCTCTAAGCCAGGCTTTTTATTCAAGGTATATCTTTGTATTTGCCGGGGATCTCAGGCTTGCTCTGGGTGGTTGACACCCCTCTCACCCACCTTTGTGTAAGAGCTGGGATTTGCCAGGCAGATCAGTGAAGAATCAATAATTAATAAGATCTACTAGAAAAGTCTAAAACAATAAGAAATAATGTGTTCCCATCCAAAGAGGCAAAATCTGAAACACCCATTAATTTACATCTGCCTGGGTAGATGTAGGTGTTGAATATAGACCTTATTAGTCTATATTAGTCAGCATTCCTTATTAATTTGCTTCCTTCACTGGAAGGAGGATAAACTTGATGATATGAATTCATGTGCAAAGGAATTTCAGCTTTGCTTGTAGCAAAGAGATGATCCATCGGAACTGCTGCTGGCTTTGGAGCAGAAGGGAACACAGATTTTTCCCTCTGTGCCTGGTGCCCTCCTGTGGTTTTTATGTTCAGCTACTTGCAAGTGAATGAAACACATCAGTAGCTGATTCTTGTGCTGTGTAAAAGGTACAGAAGAGTTTGCCTGTTCAGTCTTTTTTGTGAGTACAGTGTGTTCTGGAAAGCTGGAATACAGCTTTCCATAGAGCCAGTTGGACTTGGATGTGCAAACTCCCTGAATTCCCTATCTTAGAGCAAGACCGCTTCTCCCAGTCCTCACACACTGACCTGACTGAGACCTGACTCCTCCACGGGCTGTTATGGCTAAAAGGATTTGTGCTGGAGTCACTGCCTCCTCCAGTGATCCTGTTAAAATGCCTCCACAGAGATATTGGCACTTTAAAAGAACTAATTTTAGGTCAAATTGTTATACAGGACAGGGAGCTAAAATGTCAAGGATTACTTCTGTCAGGAAATGGAGTTTAAGATTTACTTTCTCAGCTAACTTGTCCCATTTTTCTTCCAGCAACAGATGCAGAATGACAAACAAATTTCCATATTTCATACTGTAAAATATAGGATAAAACTTCCTTTGCACAGCACTTCTGTCATTAGAATATTTCTAAATTACCGATCTAGAAATTCCACTTTAAAATTCATCATTTAGCCACAAACATTATGCAGAAAAACTTACATAGAATATTCCTTACATGTCCATGTATTATAATAATTAGCTCTTGCACAAGCAAGAAGTGAAAATTTTTGCTGTAGAGGTGCTGGTGTGGTTTGGTGCAATGGTCTTTGTACTGTGCTTTTTAAAGGTGCTTGGCCAACAGCACTGCTGGGAACACTGGGATCTGGGAATCTCTATAAGCTTTGTGTTTCTTCTTCTTTTGCTTTTTCCACAAATTCAGAATCCAGCTGTAGCTGTGAGTGATTCCATCAGGAAAAAAAAAGCTCCAGAACTCTGAATGTTTCAGTATTGTGTCAGTACTGATGGTTCCTCCTCATCCCTCTTCTTTTCCCGTTTTTCTCCCAAAATTCTATTTGTGTACTTCTTTGAATTCACATTATTTAAATTCATTGCACCTGGAATTCACCTCAGCACTCCAGTACCCCACCAGTTTGTCTTGAAGCACAAATACTGAACAGAGCAAGATAAAGGATAAATGTGAAGCTCTTTTGATGACCTCAAGTTTTGTAATGTTTGTAGGACGTCCAAATACGCAGGAATTGCACAGGACTTGGCACATGGTTTATCCCTCTGAGCTGTTTGGGCATCTTTTACGCATACATATTTATTTTTCTCAGATAAATTGTACTAGGTTTCTTTGTATGAGCCATTTAATCTTTTACATATGCATGACTAAAAAGCAACTCCAAATGTCCCGTGTAGGTTAATCCATTAATCCCTGTGTGTGAATAACAACCGTAGAAGTGTAAGTCTAGAATTTGACTATAATGTAGAAGTGGAATGTTTTTGAGTTTCATCAGTTTAATCAAACAAGTGAATACATTTGGTCAAATTGAAATATCTAATTATTTATTCACATAGAAACCAGTAAACTTTAGGGTTTGTAGCACAAAACTTGTTGTTAAAAAAAGAAAACGAGCTATGCCATATAGCTTCTTTACCCTCCATAAAATGGCATCATTGCAATTAAAATTACAATAAAAATGAAACATTCCAGATGACATCGGTTGGAGCACAATGTGACAAATATAATGAGAAAATCCTCGTCAGAAATTTTACCACAAGGAAATACCAATAGCTAACACCCATATTGTCCACCTAGAAATCAAGAATATTTGAGTAGATCTTGGCATAAAAGGCACAAAACACAAAGCAAAGCATGCTTGTGTCATTTCTCACACAGAAGCATTGACATTTGTGCAACATGGAAAAAGACCAGCATTTTCCCAGACTCTTCCAATATCACAGATACTTAGGGAACAGATCTTTCCCTTAATGCCAGTGTGTCACTCCCAGTATGGAGGCAGTGACTACAAGAAAAGAGGAATATAGAGAAGGGAACACATCCATACCCATCCAGGAAATCTGAGCTGAGGAGCTGAGGAAGCTCCTGCTGTTGTATTGTTGAAGTAACCCAACCCACTGCAGGCTTGGAGTAACACACCCACTGGCAGCCAGCTTGTGGGAATTCTGAGGCTGGCAGGAACGTTAACAATGCTGGAAACCTGTCAGGAACACGGGGTTACCTCTTGCATTTAAATGTGCGATGCCAGCCTCAAATGAGCGTTTTTAAAAAAAAGGTTGAGTCCTAGAAAAGAAGGGCTCTTCCAAAGAGGAGGTTGCCTCTGGCACAGAGGAATGGCTTTGCTGATGTTAAAGTGTTTCAGANTGAGGAAGCTCCTGCTGTTGTATTGTTGAAGTAACCCAACCCACTGCAGGCTTGGAGTAACACACCCACTGGCAGCCAGCTTGTGGGAATTCTGAGGCTGGCAGGAACGTTAACAATGCTGGAAACCTGTCAGGAACACGGGGTTACCTCTTGCATTTAAATGTGCGATGCCAGCCTCAAATGAGCGTTTTTAAAAAAAGGTTGAGTCCTAGAAAAGAAGGGCTCTTCCAAAGAGGAGGTTGCCTCTGGCACAGAGGAATGGCTTTGCTGATGTTAAAGTGTTTCAGAACTATGGATCAAAGATCCCTGGCATTTCCTGCTGTAACAGGCTGGCACACAAACCCCTGGCAGCAGCCTGTTGCTATATTTCTATAACCAGCCTGTCCTCATCATCACTGCTCGTGTCATCATACTCCACCCGCGTTTGTTTCCTCATCATCTCTAAACCTCTCTTTTTATATGTCTTGGGGGGTGTTGCAGAGAAACTCTTGAACTCAGGGGATCTGAGAGTAACTGGGGGCTTTTTAAAGGTAGCTGTAGCTGTTCCATGTGGCCTTCCATAGGG
Source organism: Mystacornis crossleyi (assembly GCA_013400655.1). NCBI lineage: Eukaryota > Metazoa > Chordata > Aves > Passeriformes > Timaliidae > Mystacornis > Mystacornis crossleyi. Next base: position 42,987 of record VYZQ01017107.1, read on the forward strand.
ATTGGGCTGCAGGTGGGCTCTGTTCTTGTCGGCGCTTCCGTGCATGTCCGGGAGATGCTGAGATGAATTTGCCCTCTCTGAGTGTTCTCTGCTGGGTAGCTGAGCCCTCGTGACTGACTCAGGAAGAGCCTCTGCTTGTGATCCAAACAAACGTGAACATCCTGGCTGGGAGCTGGGAGCTGGGTTTTCTTCGGGAGGTGAACGTGCGTTTTCTTCAGCTGGAGGTTTCTCCCTTCCGGAGGCCTGTATCACTGGGTCTGACATTCCAAATACTTGGCTCTCTGCCCTCAGCTGGTTTTCCTGGCTTGCTCCTGGATGTAAGGAAAGAGGAGCAGCAGCCTCTGGATTTGTGCTGTCGGGTTGGTCACCTGTGCCCGTGTTTGTAAACTCAGGAGGGCAAGACCCAAAGGAAGCTGCCACAGGGTCGCTCGGAAGGCTTGGCCGGGGTTCCCCAGGCAGCCTCCCCAGGGCCGGCGGGAGCACGAGGGGCTGTGTCACCCAGCAGCAAATGGCCACGTCCCTGCCGAATTCCTGCAGGGACACGTCAGCTGTGGAGGAAAAGGAATGAGCTGTCACAGCTATTTCCAGAGGAGCTGTAATGTTCTGGACAGAGGCGTTGGTTCTTGGGTGTCCCTTGATTTGCCCAGAAATGTCCTGTAGGAATTAGGAGGGGAAAAAATTTCCACACAAAGTTTTCAGTCCAGAGCAATTTCATCCAACTGATGCAAATTTAATTGTTATTTCAGCTAATTCTAACATCAGTAGTTTTTCATTTTATTTTAACCCCCAAAAATACTTTTAACACATTTTTCAACTTTTTAAACAAAATCTGTGATACAAAATAGTTTCAACATCAACTTTAAAACGGCTGAATATAATTCGGGTTTTAATTAAAGAATTTTTTTGTTAAAAAAAATAATACAAGAATTAGGGTACAATACCTACTTTTTTATCCATTTTGTCTTTTTGTTTAACATGATTTAGGTTTTCGGTATGGGAAGAAACTCCTGAGTTATTCTTTGCTTCTTTTTTCCTTCTGCAAAGTTGTTTGTCTGAGGTGGAATATGATGTGTCTTTTTGCTGGTGTAGGTAATTTTCTATTGAAAAGAGGTTGAGGAGATTTTGACTTTAATTTTTATTCGCCCCACATGCTCAAACTTACAACATTTCTCATCATATCAATGAAATAACATGAATTTTAACACAAATATTCAAAATACCTACCTTGCATCTTGGCTTGAGGAGGATGGCACTTCTTATGCTTATTAAATCTGGGGGGTTGGGATGAGCAGCCCTTTCTCAAAGCATCCAGTGCTCTGTTGGGAAAACAGGGCCTCTTGCTCAGCCGGTTCATTTTCAGCTGAGCAAATCCATGGATGTGCCTCCCTCTGTACCTGCAGTGCCAGGGGCATTGAGGGGATAAGCAAATATGGGAGAAGTAAAAGCAGCCAGAGGAGAATAACACCACCTAATCAGGTGCATTAAAGTCTAACAGCAATTTATTACTGTGAGGGAGATGCTTGTTTATGTCCAAACAAAAAAAAAATCAGGATTTTAGGCAAGAGACCCACAATTATTTTATTATCTGTTTTTCTCCATAGGATTCAGTAAATCCTTGCTTTTCTAAGAGAAAGGGATTAAGGAAATACAGATCCTTTTTTCTGTATCTGGAATTTTAAAACAATATACTTCGCACAGACAGGAATCACCTGAGGCTGTGTGGTTGCTGGGTTTTTTTCTTTTTCACTTCCTGAGTGCTACCTATTCATCATCACTAAGGAACAGTGTAAGGATTTCAGTTATTTAGAAAACCCACACTGAATAATCAAACTGTGCTTTATTTCTTACTCTGACTCCATCTTTCAGTAACTCGGAATGAGTGAGACTAAAGTACATTGAAAGGTCCCACCCCTAAATCATTAGACTGTCACTATCCCCAGAGCAAGGTGTAAATCTAAAAGGATGCACTTATTCAGGTGTTTGGTGAATTAGAAAATTAAATTACATTTGGTGGTTACCAGTTGGGCCAGTTACCCACTCATAGGCATGACCTGAGCTTTCAGGACACTGTACTTAATTGAATACCTGCACTTACTTGATATAAATAATTTTGATATAAATAAATTCTGAGACCAGCAGGAAAAAAAAACACAACAACAAAACAACACCCAGAAATCAAACCAGAAAGAAGTTCTAGAAGAATATCACTAGGCTGGGTGACACAGACCTTCCGTTTCTGTTCTTATGACCCTTCAAAACTGCAGTGCTATTTGCTGAACTAGACATGGTGATTAAATTACTGACACTGATTTGTCCTCAAGGGAGTCACTCTGTCTGATTTTGGTCATGAAATAGAGTAAGAAGGATGTATGCACACAATATGTGTTTCTTAATGAAGCGATTCATCAGACATCCTGCTGCCCCACACTCCTGAAAGATTAGAGGGTAAATGTTCCACTGATACGAATTCCCATTGAACAGGGAGGGGGGAGCTGTACTGATTGAGACAATGTGCCCTTGATAGGTTTATGCTCAAATTCTTCCTGCTTTTTGATTTAAACCAAATGATCCTTTCAACTACAGATGGTTCTGTTAGTTTGTGTTTAACTTGATATTTATTCTTCTGGCTTCTCTTGTGAATACCAGTTCAGGATATGGATCTTCCAAGGACAAAGGGCCTCGCACAATGCTCTGAGCTGTGACGGGATTAAAAACAGAAGCATTTTGGTTCCCTTCAAACAAAAGTAAATGCTGATAATTTTGACAGATAAGAATAATTTCTAAATCACAGTGAGACTCAACTGAGCAGGCGTTATCTTTCTGTGGGATATGTCTGGTTTGCTTAGAAAAGTCTGTTCCTAATAGTAAACAACATATTGATATTTTTATAGTTTACCTTTGGGGCACTGCTGTGGTATAAGGATAGCTCTTTCTGAGAGATTAATCTTTTTTTCCCCCAATTTTAAGCAGGTTGAATTTTGGGGATGACTTTTTATTTTCTGTGGAGTTTTTACACCCATTACAGCAAAATTATGTGTATATCTAGTGAACCTGAAAGCCATACTCCTTACCATTTAGGGGTGACTTTAATCCTTTTCTGTTTGTGGCTCCTCTTGAGTTTATTTGTTGAGAGTTTTTCCTTTTTGCAAGCTACTGTTTTCTTCTTTTGCTCTGAAATATTTTTGAAAGAACCACCAGGAACTGCTGAGCTTAACTGTTGAGAATATTGGGGGAAAATGAAGTACATGAAATCTGTGAATTACATTAACTGCGAGGTTGGAAATCTGTGCACTTTTTAAATAGCACTGCACAGCATAGGAGTTAAGTAGCACAACTCTGTATTTAAGTCTTACTCTAAGTCAAATATTCATTTAGAATGAAAACAATGAAATACAGGTGCTATTAGAGAAAAATATAAAACATCCCCATAAAGGGAAAAAAAAATCAAGAAATAGAAAGTCACTCTTCTCACTATCAGCATTCTGAAATGGTCAAGTGAAAGAAACTTACATATTCACACAGAAGTGTATCTTTCTAATGTATCAAATGAATATAAGACTTATAAAAACATAAATTGTAAATTCCGTATCAGCAAATGCCTGTAAATGTCCATAAATACACTTCTGATCATTATTTCATTTATCTAATAAGAGGGCGAGGGTGGGCTGTCAGCCAATAACACCCTCATGAGAAAGCAAAAAGAATTATTAATATTACCTCCTGCATCTGGTGTCCTTTAGAAAAGGATGAAACCAACGTTTTTAAACTGGTGTTTGTTAAGCCATATGCCACATTCTTGCTAATATTTCTCATTTTGAAAATGGAAATGTCGTATTTTGACAGGTTGCATTCCCTGCTGGGTTCCTTGTCACAGGCGTGCAGGGAGAGATGGGCAGGGGCTGCATTCCCACTCTGCTCCGAGGGCAGAGGGAGGCTCCTGCTCAAACAGCACCAGGTCAGCCGGGGCTCAGCACTGAGGGATGGGAAGGTGCTCTTGGAGCCCGGTACTGGAGAAGTGCCAGAGTAGCAAGTCCTGTTACTGTGGGGCAGCACTGGGAATTCTCTACGGTGAGTGCTGAGAGTGTGGCAATAGAAAGTGCCAAAAGAATGGCAAAAATAAGTGGGGTTGTCTCGTGAGCTCTGGGAATGCTGCGGTTCCTGCAGGGGTGGTGGGATGTCCTTGAGGATGCGTGGACTTCCCGCTCTGTCCCATCCCGGGATTGTTGGCTCTGCACCCTTGCTGGAAACTGATGTCTTTGTCAAAGAGTCACTTCCTGAGCAAAGGTGATGTAAGGCCTTTCTCTCATCTTTGATGTCAGCAGATATGAAAAAGCCACTTGTATACACAGAAGTGAAGCATATTTTCTTCTTCGGAGCCTGTGTAGAACAAATACTTTTATTCATCCACTTCTCTTCTGTTTGCCTTTGATAATTTAATTTATTTTTGTTCTGTTTGTTTTTTCCATCCTCACTTGCAATATCCTGCTGCTTGAAGTTTTGGTTACGAAAGGTGGTCTCTGCTGTGGTTAAGATATTTGTGGTTTCTGAGTTGACTGATGAACAAAATCCTGGAGTTTTCCAGTTTGTGTGAAGATTCCATTGAATTTCTCCTTTGCCAGCCTTTTGTTTCACTTCAGATTTTAAAGGGGACCAAACGACATCACTGGAATGAGAACAGAGGGATGTGCTGCTGCAAGAGCAGGGTGAGGTGGTTAAATTGTCTGTCAGAGGTCTGCAAGCTGTCATCTCCTGTTCAGATCTAAGCAAAGGTGACAGATCTGAAGTTCTCTTGTCCTGTGGCAATGTAAGGATATATTTTGGAGAAAAGGCATTTT
>VYZQ01017109.1:0-12367 GCA_013400655.1 Mystacornis crossleyi
GTTGTGTGGCTGCTCTTTCTCTCATCTTTTGTCTATTTTTTTAATGATTTGGAATATATTTCGGTGAAGATCTGCCTTATATTGTTTGTCAACACTATGCATGAGCTAGGATAGGGAAGCTGGCTTCCATTTAGAGAAGTCCATTGACTGCACTTTGGCCCATATTACTTGTACTTGCTCTTGGGCATTCCTGCTTCTCTTGATTTTTAAATTTACCAGTGTTTCTTAAAGCAGTTGCAAAACTGTGTAATTATTAGCATGTGTATTTCCCTGTCAGCTCTGAAGGATTTTTTCCATCTCCTTTTCTACCCAGGATTTGCTTTGTGCATATGCCTGTGATCAGTGAGAGAGAAATGGAGTATGTGAACAATAGATAAAACTCACACTGGTTACAATATTTCCATTTCTCATTAATTATAACCTGGAAACCCTCTCCTAAATATAGGCTTGCTTGAGGTTTTATTAACATTGGCTTTAGAGAACCCTCTTTGATTTAAAACAGTCTGTTCCCTTGTATTTGCTCTTCTGTCAAGGAATCTGTAACCGAGGGCTATACTGAATTTCTGAATGCAGTTCTTTTTCTTGCTGTTTTGCTGTGTCAAATTCTTTAAACCTCAATAGTTTGCTCACATTTTGTAGCTCGTTACAGTTGTGCAGTGTGACTGAGGGTGCGTTTTTATGTCAGTAATCCCCTTGCTTTGTCCAAACAGGCTGCTGTGACACTTGGGTTGTGCTAAGGTTGCCAGTTCTCAAGAGATAAAGTGGGCTTGGCAGAGTTGCTGGGATGCAGCCCCTGGGCACTGCAGGCAGCCACGCTGGCAGGAGGCCCGGGGCACATTTATCCCTTGAATGTGTATGGATGTGTTTCCCTAGTGATTGGATAGCAGATCTCCCCAGCTTTCAGGTGAAATGCAAGTGTAAGGTGGCTTCACAGCCCCATAATTACAGCCTTAGAATCCAGAGGTTAATTAGTCCATTTTGGCTGAGTCCAGTTGTCACACTGGTGGTCATGTGCGGAATGATTTGGCTTCCCCTGCAGTTCCAGTTGGTAAAAATGGGATTGTAACTTCTTACAAATTGTGTCATGATAAAGACATTTTGTTGACAAATGTCTGCATGATTGACTGTAATCTGATCCCAACAAGGCTCCATTATTCCTTGCACATAGACTGATATCATAAATGAAAGCTGATTTGCTTTTTAAGTTTTTTAAAAATTTGTTTTATTGTAAGTATTTCTTTGGGGATTTACTTGTAACCAATAGAAATACATTCAGTTGTCAGTTGTGTATCCTTGGTAGCTGAGGCTGTGCTTAAAGAAGCAGGCAGTGACACAAATGTGAAGACTGGGTTTTTGTTTAAAATCCTACCTTTTTACCCTGACAGAATTCCCCTTGGTACAGAGTGAAAATCTGAGCTGTGTTATGTTGTTCAGCTCATTGATCTGGCTGAATCCCTCCCCATAGGAAAAAACTTACCCCTATTTTTTCCCCGAAGCTTTCACACACATTTTGGTTATTGGGAAATCCCTGGATATCTAAATGGTGATGTTTCATGGTATTCAGGCAGTCTTGCACAGTCTTGCCCAAGCAGAAGTTTGGTTTGAGTGGGTTTTTGTTAGACCAAGTTCTAACAAGTCATGTAACCACGCCCTTTCTGAATTAAGAGTCAAGGATCTTATTTATTTTATGCATTTGTTAGAAAATCTAAGAGAGGAAAAGTAGAGGTTTGTGTTTGAGGCACAGAGAATTCAAAGTTGCTCTGTTGCTTCTGTTTCAGAGTGGGTAGTCAAAGTTGTACGGGGAGATGGAGTCTGTAGGACAGAGGACATGGCAACGTTGCTTTGTGGTGGGTGGTGGAAGTTGAGTGGAACCGGCGACTGTGCCTGCAGAGGGATCTCTGCTTCCATGGGGACGTGTTTGCAGCTGGCTACTGAATGTATTTTGACTTTGCTTAACCCTGTTAAGAATTTCATGGTCCGGAAAGGGTAGAGAGTCATCTAGTGCATGCAGAGCTGCACAGGTGCAGACAGAGGCATCTTTGGGGTTCTGGGGGGAGATACTGGCTTGGGATTGGTGTTTTCCTGTTTGTTTTGCTATTTTTAATGAACTAATGATGTCTTGCATTTTGTAGCTCTGGCTATGGGCCTGTGTGTTGCAATGATAGCCTTTGTTCGGCTACCGAGCCTGAAGGTTTCCTGCTTGCTGCTCTCTGGGTTACTAATTTATGATGTCTTTTGGGTAAGTGTTTGGTTTGGTTTTGCTAAAACGGTTTTTATGTTTTGGATTTGTAATCAGCCTTGAACTAGTTTTACATGAATTCTACTGGTATAAAGTTGACGAAATCTGGCAAAGCCAAAAGATCGGCTCCACCACTCCATTCTGAGATGGAGAATACAGAATACAGAATTTTTTCCATGCTAATTACTTGGAAAAAAAGCAGAAATAAGATTAGAATATTTTGATTTTTGAATATTATTAAAAAATAGAATATGGACCTCAAATTCTGAAAGCCTTCTGAAGATGAGAACAAGCATTTCCCATACACACAAAGCCATGTCCACACCACGTGCCAGCTTCTGATTAGCAGTGAAATCTGCAGAACAGGAATGTGAATGAACTTACAGCCAGAAATGTTGGCATAAAATCCTAGTGCACTTCTACAAGAAACCTGACAGAATGTATTTTTTAATAGCAAGAGGGTTTTTTTTACCTGTGCATAACATCGAGCACTGACCCCGGGCAGCATCCACTGACAGCTGTGGCAGCCAGGCAGTTTTCCAGTGGGATGGGCTGTAGCATAAAAGCCTGTTGGAAACAAGGGCTGCCTCGTTCCATTTATGAGTGAGCACCATGCTCACCATTTATGAGTGAGCACCATGCTCACCTCTTCTCTGTTCTGCAGCTTTCTCCTATTTTCAGGTTGCTGTTATCTGCGTTTGTCACCTCACACTATCTGCTTGTTGTCCAGACAGATCCTTTGCCAAAGGATCTCAAGATATTAATAATATCTTGATATCAAAAAGTATATTCCAGTTATTCTTGAGGATTAATAGCATAAAAAGCTCTATCTGAATTTCTGAAATACATTTTGCCTTTCATCATCATATATACAACGTATGTATATGAAAAATTTGGAAAATATCCTTTCTTTTATTGAATAGGCAAAGCAAACTTTCTTTTATTGACTAGGCAAAGCAAAAATACATGCAGCTTGAGTTGCTGTGTAATTGCGGTTTGTAACTTCTGATTTCCTTGCTCTGTAGGTCTTTTTTTCTGCCTACATCTTTAACAGCAATGTTATGGTGAAAGTGGCCACACAACCAGCTGATAATCCCCTGGACGTGTTATCCCGGAAACTTCACCTGGGACCAAATGTGGGTAGAGATGTTCCCCGTCTGTCGCTGCCTGGCAAACTTGTATTCCCAAGGTAAAAGCTTCTTTTACTGTGTTCCATGATAAATGTTTTCCCTCCATATACCTCGTAGTACCAGTTCTTAGATCCCTCTTTAGTCATTCCCTCTTCATGCTAAAGAGGAATATAATGAGCAGTGAGGACTGGACACTTTGCTCGTTCATACAGAAAAGACCCTGACTGGGGTAGAAGCTGCCCTTTTCAGAGCAGTATACACTTTCCGACGTGTGTGTGAGTTCTGCAGCCTGATGATTGCTGGTGTGACCTCACACTTAAAAGCAGAAGATCTGACGTTTATTATGACATCAGAATAGCCTGGATTTACTGCATAATTGCAGATGATTGGGAAGGGGTTGGAAACTGATCTAAGCATAGGTGGCTTACCAGGCAAGTGCAGTACTGGAGGGAGATTATTCCACATGTCCCCGCTGGAGGGATTCCCTGATGGCTCAGGTCTATAAGCAGACACGCCCAGGGCCTGGTGGGGCAGTAAGCTCAGTGCAGCAGCAGGCAGGCAATAGGTTTTGTTGGCATATTACTCCGTTCTTGTTTCTTTAGAAGTTGGAATGCTGAAATTACAGAGATTAGAAATTGATTGTCTGCAATGATAAAACCAAAATTGTTCACTTTGCCAACTTTGTGATAACTTAATTTGCCTTCATTTTCATGAAAAATATCTTGGATTTAAGACAATGGACAATTTTAGTTCTTAATCTTTTTCACGGTTGTCTCTCTTCTGGGAATCTGGCAAGACTGTCGTTTTCTGTTTTGTCCGAATGTCCAGAATGGGTGTACTGCCTTGTTCTAGATCTGTGTGCACGGAGATGAAGGTGCACTGCCTATCAGTGGTAATCAGAGAGATAGAAAGGGCCAGCTGGTCCCTCTCATCAGCTGAAGAGGGAATGACTGAAATACTGAGTCGATGGATCTGTTCCATTGAGTGAGTTAAGGGCAAAAGCAGTGTAAACACTTCTGGGAGGAGGAAACTGGTTTGGAGCAATGTCATCCCTGCCCAAATGGGTTTGTGTAAAGCTGAGGTGGTGGAGAAATCACTGAGGAAAACCTCATTAGCCAGCATTGGGTTCTGCTATGTGCAAGTTTGCCAGTAGAAGGAGGGGCTGTGCCAAATGAAGCACAAAACCACGGTGGAGGAGCCTAGAGCTTGTCATCTTGTGTTTTGGCCATGAACCCAATTCCAGTTGCTCTTTAGTTCCACAGGCAGCCACTTCTCCATGCTGGGGATTGGAGATATTGTGATGCCAGGGCTTCTGCTCTGCTTCGTCCTGCGCTACGATAACTACAAAAAACAAGCCAACAGTGATTCCTGTGGTGCCCCAGGACCAGGGAACATCTCTGGGCGTATGCAGAAAGTCTCTTACTTTCACTGCACACTTATTGGCTATTTTGTAGGTGAGTAATTAGTTCAATATGAAGAGCTGCCTAAGTGAGCAGACGTGGGATTATTGTAGTAGGTTTAAAAGATGATGAAAGCAAGTGTAAAGAGGCTTTAAGAGGATGCTTGGTTATGTTCTTTTTAATCCTCCTCTCTTTGCATTTATTGGCATGGTCTAGGGAGAAAAGCCCTTCTATAGTCTTCAAGGGGGGTTTTTTGTAGTTATTGTATTTTATTTAGAGGATGAAAGAGATTATCAGTGTGTTTTTGTTAGCACTTGCATTTTGCTTTACTGGCATAGAAAGTGTTGTAGTTCATACCTGAGTGATGGGAAAAATATGGGAGTTTCCAGATGAATTATGCTGTGCATAGTACATAGCAGCTCTAAGCAATTCACCTAGGCAATTCCTGCATTTTTGTATTTTGATCCTGTGACATAGTACATACAGAAAATCATCAATAGTTATAACTGGCATGCTGTTTATAATTTGCTGCAGCCAGCCCTTTCCTGCCTAGAATAAAATAGGCTTTTCCCTCCAGTCAGGGCATGCATACGCATATCCTGACCTCCTGCGGCCCTTCTGAGGCTGAAAAGGAAAGATCATTTCCTACCAATAGCCTTCCTTCCCCCACACCTTGATTTTTCCCCCCTGCATTCCCTTCTGGCAAGTGTCCAGGAAAGTCATTCCTGATGCGTACAGCCCTGCCCTGAACCTCCGACTGCTCAGGCCAGCGGTCACACACCAACAGTCTCAAGAGCAGCACTTCAGTGTGGTGCAATCAGCTTCCCCCCTTCACCTTTTGTTGTATTTTGTCCGAGTTATTCTTGGCTTAGTCTGAGATTCAAAACTGGACCAAGTGGCTCAACACAGCCCAATACTAAAATAGAATAATTTTTCACTGCTTTGCTTTTTTTAACTGCATTCAGGGAAAGCAAAGCACAGAGAAGTAACTTTTCCTCACCTGTCTCTCAGAAAGGGGGTGAAGGAAGCCTTAGTGGAAGAAATGCTGAGAAACATCCACCTGCAACCTGAAGATATTTATAGTGACTTTTTTCTCTTACAGGTTTATTAACTGCAACAGTAGCTTCTCGTATTCACCGGGCAGCCCAGCCTGCCCTCCTCTATTTGGTACCATTCACTTTATTGCCACTCCTCACCATGGCCTATTTAAAGGTAAGACGGGAGGACACGTGGGCAGCAGGAAGCTCTGGGCCAGCTGGCAGCAGTCCTTGCTCTGGGCAGCAGATCTCGGGAGGATGATGTGTGTCCCTGGCAGCCCTGGCCCAGAACAGAGGGACCGGTGCTGTCCGGTCAGTCTTCATTTCAGAGGACTGAGCAACTGAGAGATGAGTTCTTGAAATAGAAGATCATTAAATGCATATAAAGTACCAGTAATTATAAACTAAATAAATTCTGAAATATTGTTTTAATTGAATAAGTGAATTTGTCCTTTTCCAGTTGGTCATGAAATACCATGTGCACAAAGTTTGAACAGCGATTGGAGAGGCAAAACCTTGCTTGCCTCTTCCCAGTCACCTGTTCTGAACAGAAATTTTAAAATTTACTTTTCCTGTTCCAGGGCTGTTGTTGAAGCACACATCATTAGCACTCTGCAGAGCAGAACATAAGAAAGGCCAGGATTTTCAACCTGAATAATTATTTTCTTCCCATCAGAAACCTATTTTGGGTATATCTGCTCTACAAGTAAGACATTTTGGCCTGACAGGGAAAAGATTTATTTTTACTGTCTTTTATTGTAATTTGCAAAACAGGTGAAAAATAGATTTGCTCTAAGATGTGTCTGCAGTTCTGTGTGCATTTTAAAATGTGAATTCTAAGCAGAGTTGAGAGTTTCTGAGGGCATGGTCCTTGTGCTGTTTCCCTGCCTAGGGCGATCTACGTCGCATGTGGTCTGAGCCTTTCCACTCCAAGTCCAGCAGCTCCCGTTTCCTGGAAGTATGATGGAACAGACAGGAAGTGACCTGAACTTCTGCCTTGGTCCTTTTCACTTTAACTTGTGGCTTTGTTGTCTCCTAAAGCTGGACTGGCTGGTACTTGGGAAGGTACCAGTGACGGGACATGTATGAAAGAACTTTGTATTAAAGGAGGGAAAGAAACAAAAGCTAAAATCCCAGAGCTCCGCGTGACTCCGTATCTCCCGCAGATGTGGAATTGGGGACCCTTTGTGCAACTGCAGCCACTTTCCTCTTCTCCTCACTCAGATGGATTAGTATCAGACTATTACCTTTGTGAGAGAGGAAGAGACAGACTTGAAACTAAAAACGGCTTGGAGTCGTTCAGAAACTTGTGAACACTAAACGCAAAAACGGTTAAGCAAACTGAGGCTTCTTCAGAGAACCCCTTGTGGACATTGGGACCAGTTTCCTGCAGAACTTCGGTTTTGAAAAGAACTGAGACAGAAGGTCTTCTGTCACAATATTGGGTTTTTTTGATTTATTAAATATTTCCTGTGGTGTGAGGTTACTTATTAAATCCACAGACATTGAGTGACTTCTTGCAGTATACATACAAAAATTTGTTGTAACAAGTTACATTTCCACCCAGATGTCATATTGCAGTGAAAAAGGGCACGATTTTTATACATATATATATACACACATATAGATATATATATGAATAAATAAAAAGGAAAACCTGTTAAGATCATGCTGTGTAGCAGACAGGGGCTTGCTGTAATTTTTAGCATGTAGCGCAGTTACTCTGGCTTTATGTATATGGATCTACAATGAGCTGCTGTTTTTTCTCCCCTCCTACCACTGAACCTGCAGTTTAAAACCAAGTGTAGTATTTGTACTGGTTGTACCATGGACGTTAGGGGATATTTGATTTGATCAATGTAGCAAACTAGGGAAGAAAAAGTTCAAATCCAGCCCTGTGTGTCTGAGGGGGGAGGAGGTGGGGGTGTCTTTTTTCTTTTCCCTCCTTTTTTTAATTTTTTTTTTTTTTTTACAGACAGCTCCCTTGCAGGTTTTTAGTAGTTCCTTCCTGACCAGTGCATGTATTATAGCAGCAATTGTCTTTGTGCTTTCTGATCATAGTAATGTATCACTTGTAAATACATTTTTTCTATTTTCTATTTTTTTGTACTTTTTGCATTTTGTTTCATTAGTGTGCTGTATTTTTCCATGCCCCTGCCCTCAAAGAAAAAAAAAAAAAGAAAAAACTGTCCTTTACTGTTGTGACTGGTTGGAGTTTGTGTGTTGACTGCTTTGTACCCATAGCCTACGAAAATGTGGATTTTATTCTTTCTTTTTTAAAACCAGCAGTTCCAGTTGTTATTTTATTGACTGAAAGGCTTCCCTGAGGTAACTAAACTTCTTTCCTTTCAAGCTCTGTGCCAAGCTGGGTTTGGGGAGCTCTCCTGAGAGCTCATAGCTGTTGTTAGTTGATAGATGCTGGGAACTGTTAGTGGGATGGGAGAAGGAGGAATGCTGGAGACTGACTCTGACCGAGCAGTGAGGTGACTTTGGGACCAGTTTTGTTCCAGGTTAGGGGGTAGTGAGACACCTGAGGCTCTCAGCACTGTCGGGTGGTACAAGAGGAGCATATTGGACGTGGCAGAAACTTCTGTCCAGCCACATGTGTGCAGTCATTAATGTCATAAATTAACCCCTTCCTCTGTTCTCAGGCAGGTCTGGCACGGGTGGCAGAGGGGCTGATGCCCTGAGCTGGCTGGGATGCACCTCCAAGACAGCTGGAACATCCCAGGAAAAACAGTAAGACACAGCTCAGTCCTCAGGGCAGGGAGTTGAGATTTAGCAAATGGGGGTGGGTGTGGCAGGGGGGACGTTACACACACCCACCCCGAGTTCTTTGCTTTCCCCTAGCTGAAAGCATTCCCTCTACCACGTGCCTGCAGTGCTTATCCTGAGATAACTGCCACTTTTTAATGAAATAAAGAGTTCTTCATTGAGAATCTGCTTTTTCTGCTTGTGCCAGGTGTTAGGTCCCAGACTTGCTTGGGACAGTAGAAAGGCATCAGTTTCGAGCTCTACCTCAAACCTAAGGTGAATAAAATATTGAGGAGGATATTCAAATAAAAAATACTTTTTTGGTAGTTTTTGTTTTGCTGAAAGGTTCCAGGCAGTGGAATAACAACTTCAGATCCACTTTGCGCTGCTTTATCTGCCCAGCCCTTGCACCTACCTGACAGTTGTGCACAGCTCAGGTGCCATCAGCTTCACAGCAGTTCCCTCCTTTGGAATTACTTTTTTGGAATTCCTCTGGAGTTAAAATACAAGGTCGTTCTCTGTTTTGCAGCAGCATTTTTAGGCCATGCCTGCAAACCATCATTATGAACAATTTCTACAGCTAGAGAAGCATTCTGGAAAAAGTTCTAGAAGTGCTAATTGATAAATACTTAATGAGAATTAATTTGGCTTTCCAGAAAAAGCCTGGCCTTCCTTGTTAAGCTGTATTGCCTTCCTGCACTCTGTGCCCTTCTCCTGCACCAGGAGAAGTGAAGCCGTGCTGAGCCCTCTGTCTCTGCCCCTCGAGATTGTGCTGCTGCCCAGCCCCGGCCCCGCCCAGGTGAGCACACACTGTACGTGGAAGGGGTTTGCTGCCCCTGCAGCCAGCAGGAAAAGGATTTTAGTGCTTGGCAGAGGTTCACTGAAGTTTAACTGTCCTTAGAAAAAGTGCTCTCCCAGAGCTTTGAGGTAAAGCTGCAAAGCTTTGTCCCACAGCTCTCCCACCTCAAACCACCTCAGCCGTTCAGGGGGATTAAAATGGATCCTACGTGGCTGCTCAGCTGTGGGCCCTCCCTGCACAGCTGGACTTTCGGTCCTTGTCTGTCCAGTCTGATGTGGCTCCTCTGCTTGAGGATCAAGCTGTACAGGCTGCTTTGGGTCCTCTGGATTGTGGGAGATGTGTAGGACCTGGGTTCCTGTCCCTGTTGGGGCTGGTACAGTGGCTGATGCCTTCGAGAACTCCTTAATAAACTACTTGACACAAAGTCCTGCAGTGAGACTGCCCAACCACCTGCCCTTTCTTTCTTCTGGAAAGTTGTCAAAAATAACCATTTTAATAACTGACTAACGTAAGCCTTCTTGCAAGAGGTAAAAGGCTGGCAAAAAAAGTGATAGACTAGGGGGTGCTTATAGTACAGGTGTCAGGCCACGGACCAAAACTATAGTGTACAAATCTGTTGACAGGTCTGGTTCTCTGCTGCATCTTTGGGAATAGTCAGCTTAGAAATGGTGCTGTTTGTATGCTGACGTTTCCCTAAGGTCACACTTCACCTTGCAAACATGGTAAGTTGCAAAATTTGAATTTGACATTAGTTTTTTAGGTAAGAAGTAGTAAACTTAATTTTTCATTCAAGTTACAGCATTGGCACGTTTTCTTATCAGTATTCCATGTCTTCATTCTATTATTCTTCCAAGCACTTTGCTTTTTTACTTCAGGATGTCTTTCAAATTTAGTATTTTTCATCTTTTCCAAGTTCCCAACACAGCCTGAATGTGTGGCTGTTGCCAGGTCTGTGTTGATAGTGAAGGCTCTCAACTTAGGCAAAACAAAGATGTAATTTAAAATCAGAATAAATTTGTCCTTTTTACAGAACAGCTCATCTCTTCCTTTAGTCTGTTGAGAACTCACAGGAAGAGTCTGAGCTCTGTGATATAAAGCTATCAGGTCTAAGGTGGGGCAGGAAATAACTCCTAGTTACTGCAACTATGTTTTCTAAGAAAGGATTCTGGTTCCAGCTCCACCTGCTTCATGCCTCCTAACCAGTTTCATGTACTCTTCAAGCATTGTGCAGCAAAAACCACAACGTCCTTGACAAGTGTAGCTTTTGTTCTTGAAAAGTAACTAATCTCCTTCCCCACTTGTTTCTAATTTACGTAGAACCTGATTTTCTCATCTCTGTGCCCCACGTTTGCAGTGTTGGCCATTTGGAGATCGATAGAAAGTTGTGGCTTCACCTGTGAGCAGACCCTTTTCTCCAAGGAGAGCCTGGCCCTGTCTACGCCTGGGTTTGCACTGAGGGTGGCTTGGTGAGAGGTTCTGACTTAAGGCTGCAAAACTTGTGGTTTGCCCTTTCAGCAGTTCCTCTGCAAACAGCCCTGCGGCGCAGACACACTCATGACACAAAGTTCTCTCAGCCAGCAGCAGTGAGGAGTAAGCTTGAAGTATCTTGCTCTGAGAAGAGCCATTGCTTTGCTCTGGGAGCTCTGTGCCTTTGTGTAACTGTGCTGTTTTACCCCAAAGCACTGCTGTGGCCAGTGCAGTGTCACAGGGCACTGAGATGTCTCTGAACCTGTGGCAGCAGGGAAAAACTTTCAGAAAGCTTTTGTTTGAAAGCTTTCGGGGGGGGGAAAGAAAAGCGCACCTTTTTTTTAATACCTCAAGCTTGTAAGTTCTCCAGCTGTTCTCGTGTCAGCTGAGGTGGTCACAGCGACCAGGGACAGTTTCCTTCTGCTCTGGAGAGACACTGCAGCCAATTAGAGCTGGTAATGAGGGAGGCTGAGGGTGAAGGGGGGCAGGCAGCAAGCGCTGACAGCACAGTGGATCTAAGAGATGCTTAGATGAGAGGGGAAATGGGTTGGCAGAAGTGTGACTGACTCCCTGTGGAGTCAGTTGGAGCACAGCATAACAGGAACTCTGCATTGCTGAAGTCCTCATGTACCTGCAGCTCCTGTTCTACCTGAGTGGCTGCAAAGAGAAATTACTATAAAATAGTATCCCACATCCTCACGTACCATCATAGAAGTGAGCCTGTAGCAATCAAAGTGGTGACACAGGCTGAAATCAAGCTAGGAACGTCAGTCTGTTCTCTCATCCAGTGAAGCCCTCCATAATCTACCACACATTCGTGATCACTGGAATGGTTTTCCAGTAGGAATGCTCCTGTTGAATGCACTGCCTGGCAATTTCTGTCAATCCTTATGCGTGGGAGAGCAGCAAAGAGAAACTCAGCACTTGAGGCCCTTGCCCCAACATGCCACTGCCCTCCAGCATGCTGCACAGGGATGACTGACATCACTGAGAATTTGTCTCACTGGTGCATGCAGGCCCTACTGGTTTCTGCTCCTGTCATGTGACTGAAAGAAATTATTCTACATTAATTCACATCTGCATTAAAAAAAAAGGTGAGGGAGTGGTGGTACTTTAAAATCAGGTTTTATTTCTCTTTTCTGCTCTCTGGTGTAACATAATTCTGCTCTTCTTCTCAGCACACAAGTCTAAATAAATGGCTCCACAAGAAAATAACCATTTACCTCTAGTGCACTTGTTTGGACAAGGAGGCGAACTGGACCATACAGGTTGTAGTTTTAATCCTCTCTCTTTTCCTGAGTTTAGAGCTTTTCCTTTGGCTGTTGACTCTTCTAAGAGTTAATGTCTTACAGCAATCACTGATTGAGGATGTGCTACTGCTAAGGCTTCCTGGTGAGGTTTGTGTGTCATGTCTTCATTTCCTTGTTGCCCAAAACGGGTAGACAATAAAGGCCGTTACTGCCCTTTCAGGCACTTGCTTTCCTGTTGATAGTGTAGAAGCAGATTTGGGAGCAGAGGGGGTTTTTTGGTGGTTTCTTTTC
>VYZQ01017110.1:0-12817 GCA_013400655.1 Mystacornis crossleyi
AACTGTTATTCCTATTTCCCATAGCTTTGCCTGAAAAGCCCTTAATTTCAAAATTATTATAATTCGGAGGGAGACTCCTGCCTTCCTTAGCAGACACCTGTCTTTCAAACCAAGACACCCCATCACCTCAGGAGAAGTTCCTTACTCAGCTTGTTGAGAACTTCCTGTTGTTGGTGGTGCTCCAGGAGGAGAGGTATGGAACATTTTTGAGTGCAACTTGTGTCTGAAACTCAATTTGAAGAGAAGCAAAAATGGAACAAATTTACAAAAGCTGAGCAGCTGACCAGTAGAGAAGAGAGGAACCTCACTGTGATGAGGTTCATGCAAGAGTGCATCGCTGGTGGGCGGGTGATTCCTCTGCAACGACCATCACTGCTCCTGGCCTCAGGTGTCCAGCTGGGAACTTCACCGTACCTTTGAGCATGGCTAATCCCAGGACCTGGTGCATGCCATGCTGCCGGGCAACAAACCCTGCCACTCCCAGCAGGGAGATGTCTGTGCCTTGGTGCACCCAAGTTGCCAGCAATAGCAAGCAGACCTCAGTGAAATTCATCAGTGTTTTCGGAGCACTGTTGTTTTCAAGAAGGCGGCTTCCTTCCAAAGCCCAAGTGAGCAAACAGCATGTGAGACAGGATGAGCCAAGGGCAATACGTTGTCATATAATGTTCCTATTCCTTTTTACCCATTTGTTTATTTATTTGAAAGAAGAGACACAGACAGTAGGTTTGACTCAAACAGAGGAGTCTCTTTGTAACATCCATGCCCAAAGAACAACAAAACACAACAATGTGCAAAAACCTTCCTGCCAAAAGGTGAACCCCCAGCTCTGGTGTGTGTCTGGAACTAACACCCGGTTACTGGGAATGACCAAACCCAACCCTGGCTTTGATGGATTTTATTGCAGTAACTCCACCAAGCCCAGTAGGGAGTATTGAAAATCCTAGCCACAACAAGTATCAATAACAAATACCTCTGGCATTTTGTCTAAGACATTGTATCCAGTTAGAATGCATGGTTATATTAATTTATGGGTTTCTAACTCATACTTTTCTATCTCATAAGACAATGGATTTACATGTCATATTTCACAGACAGGGAGATAATTTTTTGGCACCAAAGAGATACGTGCAGGATTGAGAGGTCACTGAATATACAACTAAATTACATTTCCGTTCATGGTGGTATTAGAATGGCACCAGATAGCGGAGCAGGTTTAATTCAGGAAATGAATGATGCTTTATGTAATCAAATCTGCAAGGCAGATTTGGCAAGAAGGATGCAAACAGACAAACTATTTGCCGAGTCTGGACATGGCGTTAAAAACATTAGTTTTTAAGTTGTGGGAGATCACTAAAGACCTGCAGGAGAGGAAAAGGGCAGATCACCTCCATTTATTTAAATCAGAGCCACTACTAGCAGAGACACAGACTCCAGTACTCAGTAGTCAAAGCACTGGTGCACTATTTATGCATAGGAGTTAGTGCTGCTGTCTTTGTGGTCTTGTGGCTACTCATTATACATGCAGGGATCAGTACTGCAAGTACTGCGAGGTCTAGACAGCCTCATTTAAGTGCATTTGTTTGGGAAAGGCAGTGAAGGCATGTTGTTGTTTTGGAGAGCTGAGTCCTACTAGCAGGAGTGCTGCTCCTAGTAGCAGGCCCTTCTCGGGCTGAAGAGGTATGCTGGCTGATTTGCACACATGTGAACAATCATCCAGCCACCTAAAATGACATTTTAATGTGTTATATCACCAGAATGTCTTCCTTGGGGAGGAGCATTCCTCCCACTCCTTTCAAACCCAACATTTTCTATCAATCAGCTTAATTATACTCTAACCACAGTTTCAAAGTTTCACTCTCTAAAGCTCAGATATCATGTTCTCCAGGTGATTCCAGTAAAATACACAATATAAAACCAATGGGTAATCCTATAGAAATATCTCTCTCCTGTTTCCCAAGACTGGGGACCATTATTCATATCAGACCAGTCTTTGCCAGCTCACACAGAGCATTCCTAGTCCTGCACTGTTCACATGCTTTATCTCCGCAATGCAAAGAGAAAAAACACACTTCAAATGAAGGCTCTGTCCTCCGGTTGCAGTTCTAGAAGGAGAATGGATGTGCTAGTCCTCTGACCTTCCTCACTTCTTACAGGCTGGAGAGTGAAAGGGGTGTCTTTGGGGCTGCAAGAGAAAACTGTATCTGGAATCTCCTCAGACAGACAGTATTTCTCATTATTATCCCTCTGAAAGGCTGCCAGGAGAGGTTTAGCAGCCTCCACCCTTGGAGGTTTTCCAGATCCAAGTAGACTGAGCTGTGAGTAACCCAGTCTGGTCTCAGAATGAACCCTGCTTGAGCAGGGGTTGGACTAGAGACCCCCTGGGCCCTCTTCCAGCCTCAACTATGTTCTTATTCTATGAAAGAAGCTATGTTTTGATAGGATATAGAAGAGACTTTTGAGAAACCTGTGTGCTATGTTCATAAGCTTTCAAAGGGAAACGCAACGATGGCTTGAGTCTGCACTGCCATACACCAGAGTAACATAATGAAACGAGCTGATCTGCAGCATCCACTTGTCACCCAGGTACTGCCTGGACTTTATCTTGAGTTATGTAACAAAGCGATTGTGCTAAAGAAAAGTAGATTTTCAGTGTTTTACAGCTGACTGATCAAGAGTTTTGAGGGGCAGTTCAGGGTGCATTTGTAACTGCAGAGGGCACGTGGTGCTCCAAGTCTGGGAGCCAAACAGATTCGCTTGGACTGGATTTGATACCCTACTCCCACTACTGCCTCTGTCCACACAAGGCTGCAGTGTGAGTGTGGTCTTTGGCAGCCTCCCCTAGTAACTCTTGAGCTTCATAGGACGTGCCTGAGCAAGGACAAATGTGAAGGAGGAGCATTTACCAGGGCACCACCAACACCACTGCTGCAGGGCTGGAGCTTTTATCTTACCCTGGAGACCCTCACTTGTTAGCCTAAAAATCAAATACATCACCTTGATAGTATTAATGGGGAGGGAATTTGGAGATTCGAACATTCTTGTGCTTAAGTGGGGCGACACAGCAATAAGACAAAGTGCATACTTCAGGGAAAAGAACATTATCGTTTGGGCTTCCCCATTAGGATCCCATGGAAAGAAGCAGTGCAGAATATGTAGCAGTATTACAACACCTTATAGGATTTCCTTCCCTCTTTAGAAAGCATGTACTGACTGAATTTTTAAACAATGATTTGCTTGGCACAATACATTAGAAATTTTGAAGAATTCTGCTTTCTCCATCTCAAAAAATACATGTATTTGGGGCTCTGCCCTTCAGAAATTCCTGCAATATAGACTTAAAGACAAGTTAAAAATAACGCTGCATTTCCAGCAGCAAGATTTTAAGAATCAGATGTCACCCTACTCGACCTCAATTAAGTCTGGCTGAATCAGCTGGATGGGATCAAGCAGGGTGTGAAAATCTGTATTCTAGCAGTGGGCAGAGAAAAGAAGACCAGTTGGAAACTTCAGTGTGAAGCTGGTTCTGTATGAAGTGGAGAATTTCAAGTGTGAATGCGTGTATGTGTTTGTGCATGTGCTGGGGAAAGTAGGATTGGCAAGGGAGACAGAGGAGAGCTTTGTGTTCAGTGCTTCCTCTGACACAGCTCAGCCTGTTCCCTATCTCCCAGTTTCACTTCTGAATGTGCAGGAACATGCGGTGGCTCCTTGTTCCCACCATCTTCATCATCCCTTGTACTCAACAGGTAAGTTTATTAAAAAGAAGAAAAAGATTTCTCCATTCCTCACCTTGTACCGGTTAAAAGTTTTTATTTGCTTAATGACGAATTAAATTTCAGAGAAGTAAATTCCTCATAAAGAATAAGGAGCCATTCCCTACTCCTGCGTAAATTTCATTTGCAGCTTATTTACTGCATCAGTCACATTTTGGTAATTTTTTTCTCTTTGTACATTAATATGACTTGGTGGGAAGAAAAAAGTGTTAGGGAAGCTTCAGTTGTCAATGGCCTTGCTTTTTTTTTTTTTTCTTTTTTAATATAAGCACAAATAACTATCTGATGCAGTAAGAAAGTAAACATCTTATCCATGCTCATATTCCATATATATATGTATAAATGTGTTTGCAAATATGTATATATACACACAGCAGTCTGACTTCTGGCTAGTTTTACAAATGAAAAAGGCAGCTGGGCTGTGTTATTCTTTGTCTGAGAAAATTTTAAGTGATAGCTTTTTCTAAAGAGATTTGTGTCAAAGGCCAATTTCATTATTTATTTACTTAATTTTGAAAATCCACTTTAAGTGCACACAGTGTATTTTTCCTTTACAATCAAGATGAATGTCAACAGGAGAACTTTCAAATGGCTGTTTCCCTCCACTGGCTTTCTGCATATTTAAAGCCGGATTAAGATAATCAAACATTAGTGATAATACATTGCCTACTTTTGCTATTTGCTTATTTATGCCATACCAACCTTGTTCAATCTTTAACAAATAGGAAAACAAACAACACATGAAGGGTCCTTACACAATGGTCTCATTTTCTGATCTGCCCATAGGATCAGGAAAAGTATGCAAGGAGCTTGTGTGATGTGAATAGCTTTGGTACAGAAACTTGGGGAAGCAAAAATTAGAAAAATATTTGACCTGTAAACTGTACAAGCAAACTTTACATTTTCATTGTAACATAATAGATATGTGAAGATTCTTTATAAACCAAAGTTCTCAGTAATTCCACAGTTAAAACTGTCAGATATTTGCCTAATGGTGTTTTTCGTATTTTGTAAGAACTTTTTAGCCTCACACCTTTCAGCTGACATCTTTCTCTGAAAAATGGAGAGAAAACTCCCCTAAGTAGAAGCCTGTAGGTTTAAAGCATGTTTCAATTTGTAATACAAATTAAACATATTGGTTGAAGCACCGAAGATTACTTCTGGCTATGCATACCCATTTTGAAACATGATACCTGATTCAAGCCACATAACCTCATATTGCTGGCACATGGCCAAATTCCTGATGATGATAATAATAGTAATAATAACAACAACAATAATAATAATAATACTCTGCTTCTAAAGAAAAAAGCAGCAAGGAAATGTTTCCTAAAGCAACCATATTTTCTTAAATGCTGCTAAATGTATAGGAACACCTGCGTGTCTTGTTTCCAGAACAATCCTTTAAGAACCTTTATATTCCAATGCATGCATTCATCCAATTAACATAATGGTTTATAGGAAAGGCTTAGCTGCCAAAAAAAATTATACTTGAGTTAGTTGTTTCTGTATTATTGCTGCATTTAGGCAAAAAGGATTAGAAGAAATCCTTTAACAAATGACACATTTATGAAACTATCTTCTTCATACTGCATGGAATACTACAAGACGTTGTTTAACATCCATTTACTATATGAATTGCCTACGTAAATTAATATCTAGCTTAAAAATCACTCAGCCAAAGGAACTTGAAAGCTACTACTTTAGAGCTTCATTAGTAGCTGCAGATTAAGATATCATAAGTATAGTTGTAAATGACCATGAAAAATGGAAATTAGTGGTAGGAAAAAGCCTTTTAAAAGGTCATTTACTACTGCATGCAATTAAGCCAGCTCAATTATGCTGCAAGAGCTTTCCTGGGCTACGACACATGAAATACTGAATTCTGCAGATACTTCCAGTTTTAAAGTTGAGCAGCAAGGAACCTCAGCTGAATGATGCCTTTCCCAGCTTTCCCTCAGCATCTCTGCTGGAGGTGATTTCTACACCAGCAGAGCCTTGCAGTTTGGAGGAACAGAGAGAAACTGATAGGCTGGGCTTCATATACACAGAAAAAAATACAGGATATATGTTTTGGGTTTTTTCCTGCAAGCTTGATGGTGATACTGGCACCTGATGAGGGGCTGGGTCTTCTTTCCCTTTTGCTCTTTGGGCAGTCAGAGCTGTGTGATGAGAGCGGCTCCCAGGCCTTATGCTCTATAACGGCCAAGTGCTGTGCATGCTCCCACTTAACTATGGAACCAGTCATCCATGGGGAATAATTATACTGTGATCTGCATTTCTGCTGAAATCAGCAGCGTGAAAAGATTTAATGCTAAGATCTAAACTGGTAAGTTTTAGATGCAGTTCTTAAAAAATGCAGATAGACTATAGCTTTCTCAAATAGATCCTTTCACACTATGCTGACTTAATCTGCCCCCATGCTTCAGAAAAATAAACCCATCAAGAATTAGTTCGGTCTTCCTTTACTTAAAAAAAAAGGAAAAAAAAATAAAGCAGAAAAAGAGATGAATTCTGAGACAGAATGAGTAAACCAGTAAATTCTGGCTAGATCTTGACTTCCTACTGCTGATACAAATCTCTTTAATGAGATGTGTCTCTGCTCCATAAGCCCCGGATTCAATGAAAGCTTAGTCATGCAAATAAATGCACTCTTAGAAAGTGACCTATTAAACTCAGTACAACTACTAGCCTCCCTTATAAGGATTAATTTTTTGCATCTAGCACAAGAGCATTTGTAAATAACATAATGCTCCTTCCCATGCATCTACTCAAATTTTGGAGCAAAAGTGACATTCAAAAGAGCTTCCCTGTTTTAAAAGGGTCTTGGCATCAGAACTGGCACACAGGACTGTGGCTGGCAATAAAGCAATGTGAGGAATCAAAAGCTAATTAATCTGATAGATGGTTTGTAAGAAGGAATACTTACAACAGGACCACCACCATCTACTCTAAAACACTTTTTTTTAATACTTCTGTTCAGTTTTGTTCAGTAGAAGGCAAAGGAAAGACCAGTGAATTGTGTTTTGTACAAGCAGTAGGCCAGACTCACTGGTGGAACAACATCTCAGTGCATCACACTGACTGATGAAAATGGTCCTCTGCCTTCGACCTAATCCTCACACCCTCTCTCACTTTTTGATCTTGTGAGATGAGAAATGTTATGCATCTTCATGCAACTTGACAGCTCTTTCCATCTTGATTTCACTTTATGCTATTCCAGCTACATGTAATACATACAGTGCTCAAAATAGCCCACTGTGTGTAAGTTTTTCCACAGCCCACCAGAGCAGCCTGGAGATAAACCTTCAGAAATTGGTGAAGTCCAGCGCAAGGAAGTTTGCCACTGGCCGTGCCGATGCCCGCCGGTGCCTGCCTGCACCCCTGGGGTGAGCCTGGTGAAGGATGGCTGTGGCTGCTGCAAGGTCTGTGCCAAGCAGGCAGGAGAGCCCTGCAACGAAGCAGATGTCTGTGATCCCCACAAAGGGCTCTACTGCGACTACTCGGAAGACAAGCCTAGGTATGAAACAGGCGTGTGTGCATGTAAGTTGTTCTTTCACGTTCCCTTCTTGAAATCCAAGAGGGTGGGGACCAGCAGGTGAATGATTTTGGAGGAAAACTCTGCTTGCAGGTGCTGCACAGCTCTGTGCTAAGGAATTTATGCTAATTTAATCCTCCAACTGCTCAGTCAGAGAATCTTAAGAGTAGGGCTGGGACTGTATTTAAACTTACCTGCATTAATGAGACCAGTTCATTGTGCACAAGCCTGTTATTGGCAGACATGTCGATGTCTGATTTAAAAAGCCGTGGATGCCGTAAAGACTGACCACATTTTAGCACTCTGCTAAGCAAGACCCACGTGCTCCTCCTGTGTTAGTAACTATTGTTCACCATTTTCAGATCTGGTAGCTGTAGGATGTGAGCTCAATGGAGTTTATTATGCCAATGGGCAGACCTTCCAGCCTAACCCGCTTTACAAGTGCCTGTGTGTCAGTGGCACAATCGGATGTACCCCTGTATTCACACCAAGATTAACAGGCAGTCCCTGCACCAAGGTCACAGGCAGAAAGAAGCCTGGACAATCCATTTGCGGCCTGGGACAGCACAAGCAACTTCAATCAACCAACTACAGACTGATGTCAGGTGAGCCTGGCTACATTGGTAAACTTTTCTGTTCCATGTTTTCATGTTCTTAACATGAGCCTTTCCGCATTTAGAGTCCCTGGTTCCAGCAGCCAGGCAGGCAGTGCACTGGCACTTGCCCAGTTCTTGCTCAAGGCCTTTGCCAGGGTGACTGTTGTGTTCCACTTACCCCTCTTACTCTCAGGTCACAGACTCATTTCTCTAAACCTAATGAATGTGAAAAGCAAAAAGGCTTTTGGCTTCTGTCACCAGGGAATGGGCCAAAGCATCTTTCTGCAGAGGTTTACTACTCACTGGATCAGCCTAATTAGGGATGCAGGTGGACAGCCATTTTACAGCCTGGGAACTGTCCCACTTTTTCCTGCTTTGTGGTGTTAGGGAGTCTTGGTTTCCACATACATACATTAACACGATGCAGGTCTCTTCTTTCAGTAGAAAGCAGAAAATTATAAAAATTGCCTTAGTGGCTTTCCTGCATTCACAAATTTTAGGTCACTGCAAGAACAATACTCTCCCCATTTCTTTATTCAGTCTGATCAAAAGCATTCATAAGCTTGTCCATGCAATTCTACCAGGGCCAGTTGAGATTCCCTTTAACTCCATTCTTGCTCTGTTGCTAACACTAGTTCTCTTTTTCACTCTAAGGAAGCACCATTGCCAGAAGCAGCTATGCCAGCCCTTCCCTGGCCACAGCTGCTATGCTTGTGCCATCTCCTTCCCTGTGCATGTGCAACTTTCCATGGTGAAAGTCTTCTTCATTACAGCTAATGCAGGTATCAGAAAGCAGAGCCATTTATTTGATGGCAGCTTGAATCGCCATCACGAATCAACAAAAATAAAACTAAAAGGATTGCAAAGCTAATCAGAAAACCATCATCAAAGGCTGCTGAGTAGATGCACATAAGTCAATCAAACTGCAGGTAATAGACCTGCCTACAAAATCTGAAGTCCAGTTTGGACAACTTCTCGCATGTAAACAGTGGTTATGCAAGTAAGCCAAAATAAAAAAAAAACAGCTCATCTTTACTTCAAAATTATGATACAATACCTGAACCTAGTATCAAAGCCTTTTAACAAAAACACACTTAATGCTGTTGTATAAACATGCACTCAGTAAGGCAACTGACTTCAAGGGAAGAGAGATTTAATTTCTAGAGAACAATGCTAATCTCATTGAAGAGAGACCATAATGCATTGAAAACAATGGCAACCAAACCATTTGAGCCTCTAAAATACATCTCACCACAAACCCAATTAATGTATTTCAGATATCTGGGGAACAGCATTAAGCCATTTACTTTGTAGTCCTTCAGTGGATCCAAAAGCTAAAGTCCAGCCTTCAGTAACTCCTTCACTGACTGCAACACAGTATTATTTATTCTGGAATTTGGATCAGCTGCACAGCATAACCTTGAGAGCAGACACCCAGCTGGCAAAGCATGCTTTCTATTGGGCTTGGTTCATGGACTCAACACTCTGTCCCTGTGGTGGCTGCATGTGCTGTAGGATGCTGTTCTTTGGGAATCTTCTGAAGAAAAACACCTTGAAATTTTTTTTCAAAGTCAAGTCTTCCCCCTCCCATTTCCCAGTCCAGCAGAAGTATCTTGTCAACTTGTCCATGAATTCCATGGATGGCTCATTGGGCTAATATGTATTTTGAAAAGTCCTTTTTCTGCTAGAGTCAATAATAAGTGCTGAGTTTCATTTTACTCCTCTTGCTTTGTTTTCTGGCTTTCCATTTCAATTTGATTTACCTAATTCAGATACACACGGATGTAACTAGGTCATACTTTAAAAAATGTGCCAAGTATGAACAACCATTTAACTTCCTTTTATTTGTTGCAGATCCGTGACAAGCTTTTAAACTTCTTGCTTCAATGAGATCTTTAAACTGCTGTCTACTTTCCAAGTATTCTGGAAAGTAGACAGCAGTTCTGCAGGTAATTCTGCCCGTGCTCTTACATAAATGCAGTTTCCACATAGTATTTTTGCAGAACTTTCCCACAGCAATTTTGTTTCTTTTTTAAAGTAGCTTTCACCTAATACAGCCCCCAGGCTTTTAAGTGGTATCTAAAAGTGATTGGAGAATTTTATTCCTCAATACAGAACCTAAAGTATTAAACATCTACAAAGACACAAATATTAATGTTTTCAGCAGCCTTTACAAGCTATGCTTGGCCTAAAATAAAATAAAAATCTGACATTTCATAAAAATTCCACAATTAACTCTCTCCACATAACACTTCCATCACATGAAACGAAAAGGTCATATAATACATGCAATTTCATAGTCCTTGCTAGGATCTGAGTATCCAGTGTCAGCAAAGTTTAACTGCAGCTTAGCTGAACTTTGTATAAACGTTATTTATGCCTCATTTGTAGGTTTATCTACAGAAGTACCTTCACGAACAGAAATCAAATTCTTATTCTTGCATTTTCAATTCATCCTTTTGGGGCTGCATAAATAAAATATTGCTGTCTTAGCTTACAGAAGCTTACCACTAGTTTTGAAGAAAAAGTGCCTCATACAGGCAACTCCCTGGACACCCTGTTCCAGGACCTGTGGCATAGGCATATCCAGCAGAGTGACCAACGACAACAGAAAATGTGAAATGAAAAAAGAAAAGAGATTATGCTTCATCCAGCCTTGTCTGAGCAATATGCTGAAGAAAATAAAGGTATTTTCTAGCATAAAACTGATTCCTTATAGAAAATTAAAATATTGGAACTAATGGAAAAATGGATGTATTAACAAGTACTAATAAAACATTTACTTCCTCCTTTTTTACGGGCTTTAAAATAACTCTTCTATGTTTTCCACCATCAATCTTCATGTTTCAATAGCAAACTACAGATGTGCAATTTCAAACAAAATAATGTAATGTCCTCAAATAAAAGTGCTGCTAATGCTGTCCTGATGAGCAGTCACTCTGAAAATATTCTCTATTTGTTGACTGACAAAGGAAAAATCAGGCAGCTTTCAGACTGAGTAACTTTAAAGATATTTCTATGTAAATATTGCAGCTTTTTCTTACATGATCTGCTTTCAATGTTCAGGGGTTTTTTTTTGTTTTAATATTAAGATTCCGAAGGGAAAAACATGTCAACCAACTTTCCAGCTTCCAACAGCAGAGAAGCTAGTTTTTTCCGGATGCTCAACTACTCAAAGATACAAACTAACTTTCTGCGGAGTGTGCTTGGACAAGAGGTGCTGCATTCCTAATAAGTCCAAAATGATCACTGTACAGTTTGAGTGTCCCAACGAAGGCTTCTTCAGGTGGAAGATGATGTGGATAACATCATGCGTGTGTCAGAGGATTTGCAGTGCTCCAGGAGATATATTTTCCCAACTCAAACTCCTATGACGAATTACACCATTGACTATAACACACGGAGTGGAACAGCACATTCACACCCTGAAGAGTCAGAAAAACCCCTGCCACAGCAGTGTTTATTATGAAACTGCCTACATGAATATTCACTCATTTATTGAATGGCACCTGGAAAACGCGAGAGGGCAGCTGTTTAAATGTACCTGTTCTTACATGGGGAGATACATTCTTGAGAAGGATGTATCTAACACCAGTACTGCCCAAACAAGAACTTCGGGTAACTAAGAAAGGCACAGCAAGACAGCTTCATACCCCGCTGTAACAAGTTATTGCCCACAAAGACAAATACATGCTCTAACCTACTAGGAAAAAAATTGCCCTGTAATTCTTCATCTATCATCCTTCATTCTTCAATTAACCTTTTCTGCTGTACATCTGCACTAGTGAAACACATCAATGCTGTTTTGAAACAGAAGTCATCAACTTTAAATCCAGACTGTTTTTTCAACAGATGGTCTTTCTCTAGTGTTGTGCATATAAATACTGCATGTGTAAAGGAACAAATAAGTGGGCAACTGCAGATAACAGATGCAAGACTTTAAGAAAATTGCTATTCTAGAAAAATTTTCTTAAAAGCTCTCAACAAATGTTATCACAATACTTTACTGAGTATTAGACATTCAAAATTGTGCTTACTTACATATCCACTCCAACTCTGCTAGAAGGACTTCAAATTTTAAGAAATCATTGTGTCAATCCATTCTGATCTGTAACAGTTCACTGGCAAGCAACTGGAAATAGCTGTACATTCTATTTTGCAAAAGTTTTTACTGTAATATAAAAAGCTGCTTATCTTGATAATTATAAATATTAAAACACCTATTTTACTTGCATTCCTTCAAGGCTGTAAGCGTTTTTCTCCAAATGGTCATTATAACTTCATCATAAGTGCATGTTTCGCTCAGAGGTATTCTGCATTATCTCATTATCAAGTGCAACTCAATATTCATGAATATGAATCATTAAAATATTAATTAATATTCCAAGTATAATACTTGAAACAAAACTTATTTTTTGGAATTTTCTGTTATTGCCAGTTTTGGTATCAACTGAGAATGCTCTAATATAGCTAAGTACAACATAGAAGCAAAAATACTGAAGCAAGGAACATAGAGCATTCTGAAATGTCTGCTGCAAACTGTAAGAATGCAGTTTCATTACAGACTTGCTTCCATCTTTGAAAAGACTTACATGGGCTTTTCTTCTCTTCGTAGTTGCTTGTTAAAAACTAAATCTAGCAATGGTGAAGCTTCTTTGAAGCAAGACCTACCTTTAGTTTACTCTAAGTTGAAAGTCTGAGAAAAGAATTACATTTCTGGCTGCTAGAACCTCTCCTCCTTTTCTTCACGGCATATGGTGTGTCAATTTACTCCACAGTTAGGATTACTGTCCTTACTGCTACCAGCCACAATTAGGTGCCTTCAAATCTTTTTTTACAGGCATGGCTCACCACTTAATGACAACTCTTGAGGTAAAGAAGCTGTTGTCCTGGTCCCACTTTGGAATTACAAT
>VYZQ01017110.1:13013-38120 GCA_013400655.1 Mystacornis crossleyi
TCAGTTTTTCCTTCTTCAAACAGCTATCTTCAGTCTTGAAGGATCTATTCTAGGCCCACCTTTTGTAGCATCCAGTTCATTGTACTCTTCTATTAGGTCAGACAAAGAGGATACAGCTTCTGAAAAACAGCTTTGCTCCATCCCATCTATTTGCAGATAATGGTGAAGGTGAGCCTAAGAGAATAAAAAAAATTGTGTTATCCTTTTCCTTGTATTTAATTGCTTTGGTTCAGTAAGTACCATTTAGCCTGCACTGAAGCGGGGAGTGAAAGCATTGTCGAAAGGAGGTTTGGAGATTTTTATCATGACATCCCTTGTTTAAACACTTGGCAACTTTGATACCAATCCCCTAGTGAATCACAGTCAATACTACTGACTTCTTAAACACCTATCTTTACATATTGTCTTCTTGGGTACACCTGACCAGCTGTGTATTGGGTTTACATGGCAGGGTTTTGGTGGCAGGTGAGTGCAGGGCTGCAGGGGTGGCTTTTGTGAGAAGATAACAGGAGCTGCCCCCATGCTGAACAGAACCATCCCAGGCAGCTCCAATATGGACTTGCCACTGGCCACAGCCGAGCCCATTAGTGATGCTGGCAATGCTTCTGTGACAATGTATTTATCAAGGGGTAAAAATGCTGCACAACAGCTGTGAGAAAGCAGATTTAGGAAAGTGTGAGAGAAACAGCCCTGCAGACACTAAGATCAGCAAAGAAGGAATAGAAATGGAATTCTAAGGCTGGGAAGAAGGCAGTGGAATGGGGGTGAAGGTGTTTTCAGTTTTGGTTTTACTTCTTGCTGTCCTGCTCTGCTATTATTGGCAATAATTAAATTAACTTTTCTTAAGCCAACTCTGTTTAGCCCATAACAATAACTGGTGGGTGATCTCCCTGTCTTTATCTTGACCCACAAGTTTTTCACTGTACTTTTCTCCTGTCCTACTGAGGAAGGGAAGTGAGAGAAAGCTTGGTGGACACCAAGCTTTAGATTAGATACTAGGAAGAAATTCTTTACTGTGCACTGGAACAGGTTGCCCAGAGAAACTGTGGATGCTCTGTCCCTGGAAGTGTTCTTGGCCAGGCTGGATGGGGCTTTGAGCCACCTGGTCTAGCGGAAGGTGCCCCTGTCTAAGACAGAGGAGTTGGAACTAGATGATCTTCAAGGGGTTTACGCTTTTTAAGCAGCAACTGTTGGAGTGATTCCTTGACTAGTAACACAAATAAAACCCTTGGGCTGTTAATTACAAGCAGTCCCTTCGTGACACTAAGATTTGCATTCCAATAATGCAAGATGCTAACGATTAGCGACTATGGATGAACTAATGATAAGAGTTGCACCTTTTTCTTGTAGAGCTTCATAAATCTGTCTTTGAGCTCAATGAAGGTTGGTTTTACACAGGTGTTGTTTGCTAAAGCCAGAAGGGAATGGGAATGGCCCACAGGAGGTACTGAACACAAACCAGTCTTCCAGCCCTCTTGATTCCAGGAGACAAAGTGCAGAGAAGGCTTCAACCTGTGATACAAAAATTTAGTTATCTAAGGAATATAAAGAACACAAAGGCTAAGTTTCCTATCTCAACTAACAGTCTGAAAAGATTAACATTTAAGCACTCAGGAATAAAGAGAACAGTTATAACTATCACTGTGAATAAGACATTTTAGACTTCAGACTAAACCACTGGGTCTCTATTTTAAATTTAAATTACAAACATCAATTTTGTTTTGTTAACTTAATATATCAGGATTTGAAAAGTGAAGTTATAAGCACCTGTTTCTATAAAAGGGACTGCAAACACTCTGAGATCTAGTAAAGAGGCAGATTAATAGTGTGTGGGGACAATCAGTCTACTTGTAGTTTTGAAATTAGATTCTCAGAAATTTTCCCCATGCACCCCCGTCTGCCTATAAATTCTGTTTTGCCTGCCTTTCCTGTTACATCTATGTAGCTCAATAGCGTAAAAGGTAGAAAATGGGTGCTAACAACACAGAGTTGTTAAAATAAGGATGATTTCCTACCTACATGAAAGTAACCATGAAAGAGAGGGGCCTTATGTTCAGCAAAAACAAACTTTTACTACAGAACTTATTACTCTAACACCCTTTGATGTTGGGAGACCCCTGGAAGGCTGGGCTTTGCTTTCCTTTGCAATCTGGAGAAAGAGAAGAGTATCACCTCCCTTTATTTGGAAATCCAGGAATAATGTGACTTATTTTCACTCATTACATATGTTAATTATGGTTTTTTTCCCATCTAAAGTTAAGAAAAGGAGGTTGGAGTAAACTGATTTGGTACTGAAACTGTTCAAATGAAAAGCTGGAACGCTCTGGACAACTGCCATCAGTTTCAATACAAATCCCATGACTACTCTGTGTGGTATTACAAACCTTTCAATATTTCGGCGAAGGTCTGAAACCTGCACATTTCCTCGAACAAGAAGTGCACAGGCGAGGTAGAGGCTGTGCTTTGGATCTGCTTGAATTAGTTGATGATCTCTGCTAAATGCATCTGAGAACATCTGATCCAACCTAGGTGAAAAGAAAACAGTTATCTATTCTTACTGAGGTAGGATACAGAAGTTCTTCAAAATGCCCATCTTCAGGGTTTAAAAGTTCATAAAATTCTGGATAAAGGTACATTTAACCCAGGACCACAAATGATAGGAAAGATTCAAACCTTTCTATGTACATATGTTGGCATTAGAAGTTTTTAAAAACACACTGGATCCATTTTTCCTCACCCTCAAGTTATAAGCCACTGTTGAGTCAAAGAAGTTGCCTTTATAAAGGTAATTTGAGGCCAATGGTTACAAAGTCTTATAATTATGTAAAAGGATTTAACTACTTGGGGTTCTGGTTATGTGGTAATTTGAGTGGACAACCTCATTGGGAAGGATCTGACATGAAATATCAAAGTGCTGCTGACCCTTACAGAACTGATTATCTCCCTGTTACACTTCATTATTTAAAAGGATCAATGAGTCATAGAACTGTATTAATTTTGATTAATGATTTGGGAAAAGACAGGCCATACATACTTGTCTAGCCTACTTATTCTAATTTTATCACACATGACTGCTTTAAAAGATGACACTGCAGATCATATTCTTTCTCTCTTAATTTCCTTAACCAAGTTTCACTGTACTATGGGATACCAAAGATGGTGTTTTGCGGACCCACAACATCTAAGCTATTCTTTCCATTTGTCCCAAATGCTCTACATTTATCATCTCTATTTCTTTTTTTTTCTTATATCACCTCTGCCACAATCTGCCTATTACAAAAAAATATTAAAGGAGACAAAAATATTACTGTTCCCACTTCATTCTGAAACATCTTTGACTGACCATCTCCTCGTAGTCTGCTACCTTCCCCCCAGCCCTGTACTGTCTCCTCAAGGTATGTTTTCAACAGATCTGACTGTCACAACTTGCTATCAGAAAATAAGGGTGGTCCTGCCCTCTTCTGCACTTTGCATACTTCCATCACTTACCCTTAGATGCCTCTATCACTATTTTGGCCTCTTGCTGACTGAACATAATCCACCAAACCCAGTAAAATCTATTTTAACTGGTTATTTTTCTGCTATGTCAGAAGGATAAATATCTCACAAAATTTGACACATCAACTTATCATTACAATAAGATGTTAAATAGGCTTACTGCACTCACTGCATCTCCAGAACGAAGTAAGGTGCTGATATGTCCCCAAAGAGTCTAGTTAATCCCTTGTTTGTCTTCAGAGTATTTTGTCAGTCAAGTGCAAACTGTTATTCAAAAGAACTTGTGGTGTGGGTTCTAAGTATTACATTTTCCCAACAGAAACACTTCTAGCAGAGATTAAAAGGATGTCAAGTTTACTGGCTTAACCATTACAGAGAAAAGGGATGACAGATGTTCCATAAATCAGCAGGATGAATTTGAAAGTGTGGCAGACGTACAAGTTTTAGAACTTCCACCCTTAGTTTTGCTATAGAACGGAATTTTTAAAGGAAAACTATGGAAGAATCAGAAAGTAAGCTTTGAATCTGAAACTCCATTAATATTTTTTCTTACCTTCGAGAAGGAACATTAACATCTGCCAGTGTATACAGGGGAGTCAAGCTTGAAACCAAATAATGAAGTCGAGGAAATGGAACCAAATTCATGCTGATTTCATTCAGATCCATGTTTAGGGAACCTTCAAATCTAGCAGAGCTGAAAAATGAACAAACTGTTATGAAACTGCTATAAACTAAGTAAATCACTTTTATAAAGTAAACTTCCATGAAATCTAGCTTTCAGCTGTTCTGTACAATAAAACCGTAAAACTGCACAGCATTCAAGCAAGTGTTCAAGTATAATTGCAGAACTTTCACATCTGGCAGTAACAGTGCTATGTCTTATTTACTTATACTTTCCATTAAAGAACAATAAATTACAAAGAATTATTCCTTGTTTCCCAATTGTAGTCTTTAGCAGTGATTTTCAGTATTAATAATGATTAATACTAGTTAATACCGTTTAATTCATACCAGCTGGTTAATACCAGTTAATTAATGCCACTTTTACTAAACAGGCTATAATAAAACACACGTGACTCAGCATTCCTGACAAACTGTTTAAAAGAAAAACAGGCCAATGCTCCAGAAGTATATTTCTTGCAGCAATAGACAGTTTAGGAGCAAAAATGATCTGACAATATTATAAAATAATACAACTGGCCTAGAAGGGGAAACCTCCATGGGTTCCATTAAGCACTAGCGGAAGACAGTATCCTTCTGCCTATAAATTTACTTCAGTTACAAGACTATCATGGCTAAAGCAACACCACTACAATCTGAATACTTCCAAATACTTTAGCATTTAGTAACCAATTCTTAAAAAGAGAAGACTCATATTGAAGGAAAACCAGTTAATATTACTCAAGTTGATGCAGGGCTGCATATTTACACCACACACCACCTCCCGCAATCCTACTTTGTTACAGAAGAATAACTTGTAACTTTACCTTGTCAGATTCAGCAGCAAGTTGGCTACGATGTTATTCATTGCATCAAATGGCTTCTCTTGTAGTGTTTTTGCACTGCCGGCACTTGATGTTACCAAGCTTTGCTTCACAGTTGATCCTAACTTCCCAGAATTGATCATCTGATTAATTTTATTAACTATCTCAAACAGAGACTTTGAGAGAAAGGAAAAAAAGCACAGAAGTAGTCTTGAGTAAAGAACTTTCAAATTCAGTACCCCAATTTTTCATTTCTAATAATCTTGAAAGCTCAGACATTGTACTGTTAGCTCAAAGATTATGCCTTTGATACATCTAAGTCCAACTTTTGAGCAATTCCAGTTGACTGAAGTGTTTCTACAAGTCTGTGCCTTACATCACAAATGGACACAGCCTGACCCAGAAATTTAAATTTTATTCAACTATTCAAAATCCTTACGAAAATTTAAAATGCAGTTTTAGAAGGGTAACATCTGTGGAACAAAAAATATAGTCTCTAACTATATTTCACTTTTTCTTGCTTTTTTCATAAGCAAGCAGCAAGACAGTCACCGACACCAGATTCAAATCTATCTAGCACTTTGCAAGGTCACGTATATCTATGATTCCCATATCACTAATCAGCACAGTTAAGTTTGTTGGAATATGGGGAGGTTAGTCATTTCCCTTGCAGGACCCTAATACTATGCACAAATTGATTGCTGAAAAAGAATAGAAGACACTCTGTCTCAGTAAGTAGAAGCTTTTCACTGTTTACCTTGAAAAAGACATGAAAAAACTCACTCTACCTTACTTTGAAGGAGCAGAGCAACTTTTTAGTGATACCCATGTTCATTTCAAAAGCTTGTAAGTGACTTAGAAGTTCAGTTATTACTTTAAAAATAAAATTATGCTTTTGGAGACTTTTGGAGAAAAGGAAGAGACGCTTCCACTGTCTAATAAAAAAAATTACAGAAATAGAATATTATTTCTTACTTCATTCTCTATTGGTAGTACACAGTCTGCATGTTCATTAAGCTCCTTCATAGCCAGAACACTGTTATACGGAGAAGTAATAACATCATCTTCACCAGAGGGATAAACTGAAGTAACAAATCTATATACTTCTGGGAATTCCTCCTCAAGCAAATTTAGTACAAAAGTTCCAAGACCAGATCCTGTCCCTAATTATGAATGAAGAGAGAATGAGAGAAGACAGGTTCCCCATGTTATCTGAGGCTCTAAGATTCATGTAGGAGACATACAACTTTTCAATTATATATGTTAATGAGTATTTTCTGAAGCATTTGGCTGACAGTAGAGGCTACTCAAATGTAATTAAGGCAGGAAGGTTTTTTCCCAGAGAGGAAAATAATTAAGTAATAAAATTATTTCCCACAGTATGTCAGTCAGGATGAAGTATACATTCTCAAAAAATTCTGCAAACCATAAAGTCCTATTATGTAACCAACATTTTTCTGACCTAGTATTTCTACTTCTTATTTTCAATTCTTTAATTTGAATTATGAAACACAACATTTGCTTAAAAGCACTGAACTGCCTCAAACAATACATATTTTCCTTTTAGCGTTTCTTTATGAAGTTTTCTCATTCTTCAATAAAAACAGAACTGCCCCTTCCCCCCAGCACACAGGCTTTTTCCTCATTAAAACTAAGCACGCAGCCCTGAGTTCAAAACAGGCAACTGAACTGTGGTCTTTTTCTGAATATTCAGCTACATTCTCAGTGGCAGACAATTTAATCTATGAACAAGACACCAGTTTTCACAATAACAGAAACAGTATCTGCAGGGTCTCTGAAATTAAACAAATAGCCACAAAAAAGGCCCTTGACAAAATCCTTGCTTCATATTTAGAGCTATTTTCAGTATTTTTTTCCACATTATAAGCAGTTATAATACATGCTACTCTCAGGTTTCTGGGGTAGGAAGGCTTACTGGCAATGCAATAATGACAAAACGGTGACTGCAAAGGACTCTCCCTTTTGGCTTATTAACGAAGTAACTGGATTGGATTCAATAGAATTATGTGGAAGGAAAACAGAAAAACCAAGCTTTTCTAAAGTTAAGCAACGTTAGAAGTCTCCTTCAAAGCCTTCTGGAAAAGTCTTTCCCCACAATTAAAACCAACTTGATTACGACAATGTTGTCAGTGTTCAGAGGTCACTGACCCTTCTTCTGATCAGTAATACCTCAGTGTTTATCTTTGGTACCTGTCTTGATCTACTCACTGCCTCATCTTTAGAATTTTAGCTGCATTTTTGTTCTGGGTAGCAGATTAGAGTTTCTCAGTGTTCTAACAAAACCAGTGATAAATAATTACAGGTCCACTTAATTGGACTATGTTAAGTTTTTAAATCTGCATTCTGAATGATGTAGATTACTATATTGATTTTCTTTTCAAGGTTTTTTTTTTCATCTGTGGCTACTGCAATCATACTCCCCATAAAAAGATTACTTACCACCTCCCATGGAATGAATTATAAAGAAACACTGTAGACAGTCGCAGTGTTCAGCCATTTTCCTCAGCTTTTCCACTATGTTTTCCCGGTACTGACAGCCATATATCTTATGACCTACAGCCCTAAGGACATGACAAGTACTTTAAAAAACCCCCCAACAATCGAACTTTCAACTTTTTATTTTAACTCCTTCTATGTGATATTTTAGAGTTCAGAGTCCAAAGCTGGGTGCAACACCCCATCTGTGAGAGTTTCTAAGCTGTGACTACAAACGAGCATATGGAGTCAGGACATGGTTTTAACTTTGAGGATGCAAACAGCTCAAAGTTCGCAGCTTTGGAGCGTGCACTTTTTATTCTGTACTGAAAAGGAAATCAACTACCACACGGGATGATCTAATTGTAGTAATGAAATGGAAGCTATATAGTCCTTAACAATAAAGATATCCCTATGCAATAAGTGTACAGATCATCTTTTGCGTACTATGCAAGTCAGTTGCTACTAGTAACAAAAAACCCCCAAACAGCTCATTTTCAACACATTTGTCTCCTAGATGGTAAAGTTACAGAATGTTTTATTCCCCATATTGCACTCTCTTTTGGTACATTTACTGGTGATTTGCTTTCCAGTCTGTAGTGCACTGAATATTATTAGAGCACATTAAAGTCTCTGTGAAATTTGTAATTCATTATGTTAATCAATCTTTTTCTGATTTTCTCTTTTAGTAATGTAGTTTATATGCACAAAGCCAGACTCTGTGGTGCTTAGAAATCAGAAGCGCATTTGTTCATATATCTCATTTCCACAGTAGCTGCACAGTCTCAAACTAGATTATGGCTTCAACTAAGCAATGAGAGCAGCTGAATGCCAAAGAAACAAAAATAAAAAGCATGTTCTTTTGTAAAGAAAATCAAAAAAGAGGGAGAAAAAGAAAG
This sequence comes from Mystacornis crossleyi, assembly GCA_013400655.1. Classification (NCBI taxonomy): domain Eukaryota; kingdom Metazoa; phylum Chordata; class Aves; order Passeriformes; family Timaliidae; genus Mystacornis; species Mystacornis crossleyi. Next base: position 21,391 of record VYZQ01017110.1, read on the forward strand.
ACAAAATGATACATCAGCAGAATTATTCTTCTGTAAGAGCCTTTTCAAAGCCCTCCTCCAGGCAACAGTGACTCCAAGTTTGCTGGTAAAATGCTGTAGCTCTCCAGGTGCAGAACGATGCAGAGAGCTATGGTTATCATTTCCCCTTTCAAATGCCATCTAATTAGCTACTAAGAAATGTGTTCTAAAGAGGTTCTCACCAGTTGTTTCCTGAACCAGAAACATCTGTGATAAGCTGCTTGCTATCAAACACGTCCCTCAGTGGTCCCTGCAGAATTTCATTTACCACACCCTCCTCCATGTCAATCAACAGCGCCTTTGAGGATGGAAAGAATTAAAATTCAATCAGTAAGCAAACCACCCTTGAAACAATCACACAAAGAAATATAAAATTATTTACAATATAAAAGGAATTCTGTTTCTACTCTGCTCCAGAGAAACCTTTCCCCTACTCCCCAGTTGTTAACTAGGAGACCAAAGAGATTCTCCTTAGCTAATTTGCTAGAAGTTGTTCAATAGGACAGCATTTCAGATGATGAAATTTAAAAAAAAATTTATAACATTTTGCCCCACTTCTTAGGAATAAAGAAATTAAAACATTTTTATGCTTCAAGTTTCCTTTTTTCTTAATCATATAAAGTGGCTCAAAGAAACCCAATCCTTAGTTAATAATATCTGCAATCATTTTATTAAAATTCCAATTTAAATTACTCAACAAGACTGGCAGCAAACTGTATTACCACATTACTATAAGTTACTATTAGAAATTTTATTATTCAAAGCAGTATTTAAATCTGTATGTAATTTTAAGGACTTTATGAAAATTCCCATACATTTGGACAAAAATATTCAATGTAAAAAGAGCGACCTTTATAGACTGCCTTACTCGTGCTTTTAAAGAGCAGATTTTTCCTTTGTAAATATCAGGACCATTACCACCACTTCTGAAAGAAAAAAAGTAGTTACAGAAAAAATCTGAGATCAGATTTGTAACATAAAACACACACTACAATAAAATTTTATCTTTTATATTTTGTGTTTGGAGGACTATGACAATGCAAACAGAAACACTGTGAACATGCTGCTAAGACTTTGTAATTCCCAAAAGGAATACAACTACAGAACACAATCTCAATCAGAAATATCCTAAACTTTATTTCAAGAAGCTGAAAAGATAAGCATTAAAAGTTTACTCTCAGATATAGCCTCTGCCTTGTAGGAATTCTACAAGCATTGCCAAAACTGGGAAGGATGATCTTTTATCAGCCCGTGATATGAGTATCCACATCATACAGTGGAAAAAAGCTCCCCACAAGCTTTTCAGTGAGGGTGGTACTCGAGGTGTGAAAGCTCTGTAACTGCACCAGCACCGTGCTGTGCTTGACTTATTCTGCTTATTATGATGAACCAGTCCAGAAATCCTGCTGGGCTGACTAGTGGTACTGAGCTTTCCCAGGACTAGTGGTACTGAGCTAACATAGCAGACCATACATTATGTCACAATTACATTTTTTCCAACTCAAAGGATGAGATACCATGGTCTGGCCAAACTATATTCAACACAGGGGAAAAAAGGCAGGGATACTGGAAGATGGATCTTATTTCCTCTTCCATAATTTACCAAATTTGGGAGCTGGCCAAGCCTAAATTTAAAGTATGTCTTAGACCATTCTACATTCAACCACCATTATCTTCACAAAACATTGGCTAAAATTCACTAGAGCACCAATGTTCTGAACCTACTGAGTCCCACCAGGAACAAGGGGAAGAGAGTACAGGGCTGCACTGGATTCCTCAAGGGTTTTCCACCTTCTCACTCAAAGATGGTCTCCAGACACTTCTCATGAGGTGAGCAGCTCACTGCAGCCTCCAACACTCATGTGATTCCTCTAGCCTACACAACACCTATAGGAGTACACTACAGCACCAGTAAACTCACCTGGAGAATTTCTCTTCAGGGACTAACAAAATTCAAAGAGGAAATAAAACCAACCCCAAAACAACATTTGTTTTCCTTACTATTGCCTTTGTGGTCTTTTATGCCAGACCATACCTTCAATCACTGAAAAACATCCTCACATTCCTAAAACCATGGTATCGCTTGGGTTGGAAGGGCCCTAAAGATCATCCAGTTCCAAGCCCCCTGCCATGGGCAGGGACACCTTCCCCTAGACCAGGTTGTTCAGCGTGGAAACAAATGTTTCTGTTGCAGCCAACCCATCAGGTACAAATTTGGTGGTTTCATTTGGCAGAAACAGACATTTTTTATGGTTTAAANAAAAAAAAAAAAAAAAAAAAAAAAAAAAAAAAAAAAAAAAAAAAAAAAAAAAAAAAAAAAAAAAAAAAAAAAAAAAAAAAGAAAAAATGTTCTAGGAAATACCCATAAGGAATGACAACAATAAACTTCAATACATTTGCAATGTTCTTTCAAAGAGGTAAAATTTGAGACAAAGCAATTTGGATTTCACTGCTGTTCTAGTTAAATGATACAGTCATGCTGTACTGCAACCTTTTCATATAACGGAAGAAAACAGAGGTTGGTCAAATGTTTTTTTATCAATTAAAAAGCAACAGGCTATCCCAAGTACACATTTTCTTCTTGCAAACTGCAAGGATTTTTGTAACTGGATAGATAAGAGATGACTGAATGGTTTTAAGGTATGAATTAGTTAACTTATAAAAAACAATTATAGACACTACTCTGGGTAACAAAATAGTCAAATAAGATTTATAAACTGTCAGGTTTTTTTGACTAGCTTATATATAATTCCTCTTACAACACTTCAAGAAATGCTGCTCAGTTGGTATTGAGAGAGCACCCAAACTGATTGTGATTTGCAATGGCAAAAGCTATCAGATGCTGACTGTCCACATTTGGTACAAAAGGAAAGGAAAACAAACCCACACACTTTCAACACATTTAACTACTGAAGTATGCATAAATAAAATGAGAATACAAATAAGCAAGATCTTTTTCTAGCACAAGGTAAATGACTTGAAACAAAACTATAACTTAGGTTAAAAGAAGATACTACAAGTGCTGATCTACCATGTTAAACTCAGGAGCTGCTTGATAAAAACTTACCTTGTATCTACGTTCCTAAAGAAACTGCTTAAGGCTTCATCATAAACTCCTTTCTAAAAGGAAACAGCAGAAAATTATGTGTAACGTCAAAAATTCTCAGTGATTTTCCATGGAATAATTTAAGTTGGAAGGGACCTCTGAAGGACATCTGTCAAACCTCACCCCTTGAAACCGAGTGAACATCTCTGTTGAAAGCGGTTAGTTCTAGTCAGCTCTAAAAAGAACATTTTATTGAAACATCAGCCTACTGTTAAAAACTGAGAGGAGAACGTAACTAGGAAATTAATTTTTCAGCACAAGATTAAGCAACTGTAGTAGTTTACTGAAGATCCCAATGCAATTACTAAATTGAAGAGATGCTCTTTAGCTGACTCAGTTCATCACTGATACAACTCTGAGTTCATCACGGGCTCCATGCCTGTGATACCAATGCCCGTGGAGTTCCGTGAAAAGGACAGCACATCACACTGATTCTTGAACTCCCTGCCAAGGGATAGAATGGAAATTACTGACCCGAACATAAAGCTAAAGAGATCTGGCAAGTTTAAGTACCTTAAGTGCTTTATAGTCAGAGCAAGAAAAGTGTGTTTTTGTTCAGGGTACTCAGCACAATCCTGTGCCCTCCTTATGTTGCTATTTTGGTCAGTAAAACTGTACAGCAAGTCATGGCACAAGCTAATGTGGAAAACAGTGGTGGGTTTTGGGGGTGTCCTCTTTTGTTTTACTGCCAGTGGCAAAGCACCGGCACTGAACAGCCCTCCCATGTTGCTAACTACCTCAAACCTGCTAATGCCTGCCTGTAGGGACACATCCTGAGCTTTTCAGGGTGGAAATGCTGGAGAAAGCTGACCAGAATAAGGGAATCACAGAATCACAGAATATTCTAAGTTGAAAGGGACCCAGAAGGAACATAGAGTCCAACTCTTAGCCCTTCAAAGGACACCCCAAGAGTCACACCATGTGCCTGAGAGTGTTGTCCAAATGTTTCTTGAGCTCTGACAGGCTTGGTGCTGGGGAGTCTGCTGCAGTGCCCAACCACCGTCTGGGTGAAGAACTGTTTTCTAATACGTAACTTAAATGTTCCCTGACACAACTTCAGGCCATTCCCTTGGGTCCTGTTACTGGTCACCACAGATAAGAGATCAGTGCCTGCCCCTCCTCCTCCCCTCATGAGGAGGTTGCAGACTGCAGTGAGATCCTCAGTCTTCTCCAGGCTGAGCAGACCAAGTGACTTCAGCCACTCCTCATACGGCTTCACCTCCAGACCCTTCACTATCCTCATGGCCCTTCTCTGGACGTTCTCTAAGAGCTTAATGTATTTTTTTTATATTGTGACACCCAAAACTGCCCCCAGCAGTCGAGGTGAGGCCGCCCCAGTGGAGAGCAGAGCAGGGCAGTCCCCTCCCTTGCCTGGCTGGGGATGCACCCGGGACAGGGTTGGCCCTCCTGGCTGCCAGGGCACTGCTGACCCGTGTTCAACCTGCCATCGACCAGGAGCCCCAGGGCCCTTTCTGCCTCACTGCTTTCCACCATCTCATTCCGCAGTCTGTCCATACATCCAGGGTTGTCCCATTCCAGGTGCAGGATCCGGCAATCCCCGTTAAACTTCACACGGCTGGTGACTGCCCACCCTGTGATTTAACGAGGTCTCCTGACAGTTAACCTTACGATTTGTTTTCATGATCAGTTAAACGGCACAAGGACCTGGGGGTGGTTGTGCTCACAGTGAAGCGGCCTTAGTTTAACCAAACAAGCACAGAGCTCTGCAGCCACAGTGACGAACGCGGAAGGCAGCGAAGGGCGGCTCGGCTCGGGCCGGGCCGGCGCGGCAGCGGCGCCGTTACCTTGTTGACGGCGGCGTGTTCCCGCAGCGCCAGGTCCCAAAAGCGGCATCCCACCTGGTTCCCGCACTGTCCCACTGCAAAGGGGAGAGACACGGCTCAGGCACGGGGAGGGGGCGGCGGGAGGTCTGGGCGCCAAGACCCCCTTACCCTGCACCACCACCGACTGGGTCATGGCAGAACCGGCGTAGCTCTCCTGTTTCGAAGTCGGCGCCCGGAAGCCGCGCCCCCTGAGTTCCTGCGGTGGAACGTCCCAACGGTTGGCTCAGCTGCGGGCGCTCGCCGCCTGCCCGCCGCGAGTGGAAGGTGCCATTAGGGAGCGGGGGGAGGTGGGAGGTGGGGGCGGTACGGGGAACTAGTGAGGTTTTCAGACACCGTGAGTCTGAGGGGAACCTGAGAGGGGCTGCAGGGTCTCGGCTGAGGCCCAGCTACAGGAGGCCTGACAAAGTCCTAAAATAAAGTCTCTGTACGGGAGAACAGAAGTATTTCCATACGCTACAGTTCGTTATCCTTTACGGCTAAAAATGGTGCGATAAAGGAGCGCTTTATTTTCCCCAAATACATAATTCAGGGAGATGGTGTGGAATGTGCGAAACGGTATGAAAATACAAATTAAAAATTAAATGAAAAAACGGCCATTTGGAAATGCTGTAATGTAGCCTCCCACCAGGCTTGCACATTAAGCTCAGTTTCATATTTCTTGTGCACATAATTGTCCACAGTGAAAAAACGAAAAGTGTAGAGATGCTGTTGTCTCGGCATGACAAGACTGGTCCCCAACACAGCTCAGCTGCAAAATCATAGAATCGTTTATGTTGGAAAAGACCTTTAAGACCATCAAGTCCAACTGTTAATCCAGCACTGCCAAGTCCAGGACTAAAACAGTAAAGAATGTGGGGCATGCAAAGCTTGCAGAAAGCTGTCTTGTGACACAGATGGCATTTCTGCTTCCTGTGGGAGGAGAAAAACATTTCCATGCACCGCAGTCCATTAGGTTTTATGGCTAAAACATTCCAACAAAATACTCCTTTTCCGAATATATTATTTGTAATGCTGGTGTACAAACAAAATTTGCTAAATAAAATTTTTAATCCTTTATTTGCTCCTAGACATAACCTGGTGTCCTGTAGAGATTAATTGTAGGTCTAAAGGAAAATAAAGTTATAGTAAATAACTATTAAAAAAAAAAAACTTTCCTGGAAAGGTTATGTGTGTGTCGCAGCAAATAATATATTGTACAATACAATATAAGAATGCGTTGTATACAAGAGATAGATACACAGACTAATTTTGTAAAACTTAATTGAAATTCATATTGTTCTTAAGAAAAAGTACTGAGTGGCCCAAACTTACTCAAGTGTCATGTATGAAGTGTGTGAAAAGGACCAATGGCTTTAGTGTTTTAGGCGTGAACTGCATGAGTAGAGTAATACTGCCTCAAACATTTCTTTTCTAAAAACTAATCACCAGTGGAAAACCACATGAATATTAATCAGGAAAGTACTTAGTTATTTCTGTCTGGACAGACTAGATGTAACCTAGTCTTCATTTTGTACGCTGTGGTTTTTTGAAGTGGTCCGAACTTGTAGGCTGTGCTCTGTTCTTGCTATTAGATGTCAAACTGCTTCTATACTTCTTTCCTACCATCGTGTCCTTAAAGTCTTCTCTTCACGTCTTCTCAGCCTTAGGTTAAAAGCAGTACAACATTGCTTATAAGCATTCTAAAGCTTACTTTAAATTCTACAGAATCTCTTAATATTACTGTATCTGGCTTGCTTTCTTCTTGTGTAATTAGCTCCACCTTCTACCTGTTTTTTAAGTTAGTTTTTGTGTTCTGTGTCCCATCAAGATTCAGCTAAGTGAAATTCACTCTATTGAACATGATGTTGCAGCAAGACACTCTGTGCTTTGGCTTCCAGGGTTCTTTAAGTGGTCTGTGAAGGCAAATGTAACGTGATTATTCTCTCTGAGCTTGGAAACACTGTGAATTGGAGATGCATCTGAGATTCATGTTCATGTGGGGATATTTTTTAGCCAAAGGAGGTCCAAGGGCAGGAAGGTGACATGTAGTAGCATGATTGGCTTGATGCATATGCTCAGAGATTTAATGATTTCAACTCTGTGAAAGAAATAATCACACGCTTGACTTTCTGTTTTGTTGTAGATGAAGCTCCACTTCATCTACATAGTATAAAATGCATGAATCTTTAGAGGTCCCCTTGGAGACACTTTTGTCTATGTTAATCATTTAATCAACAGACTTATGGTAATGTGTGTTTCTTACCCTTAATTTCTCAGTAGCATTTTGTTGATGTGTTACACAGGAATGGTGTTCCACAGCTTTGAAACACAAGTTGAGTAATTGTATAAATAACTTACTATGTTATTGAGTGGAAATGAATTGCCATGGACCACAGTGAATCTGTGAATAACCCTTAAATCCCACACTGTAACAGGAGCCAAAAGTACATCACAAGTTAAATATGTGTGCTATGCTTTCAGCATCTTTTTAATAACAGTCATTTGACTATTTAGGCCACAGGCTGCTGTAGGGAGAATACACTGGAATCCAAACTAATGCTATCCCTTGATTTATATCAGGTCTTAGTTCACATAATGAAGGTTTGCCGGTTTGTAATTTTATTTTTTTTTTCTCTTTGTTTGTGTGTTTGGGGTTCTTTTTTAATTTAGAATTGTTGGATTTTGGGAAATTACTGTCAGGCTTGTAACAGTTCACCTTTCATTTTTCTGGTCAGGCTGTTGTCCATACTCTGGATTCCTGAGGAGAAGGGTGTTCTCGACACAGAGAATCACAGAATCACAGAATGAACTAGGTAGGAAAAGACCTTTAAGATCACCTAGTCCAACCTATGACCTAACACCTCCTTGTCGCTGGGTGCCACATCCGGTCTTTTTTTTAAACACATCCAGGGACGGTGACTTCACCGCCTCCCTGGGCAGACGATTCCAGTGTGCAATCACTCTTTCAGTGAAGAATTTTTTTCTAACGTCTAACCTAAACTTCCCTTGGTGCAGCTTAAGACTGTGTCCTCTTGTTCTGTCAGCTGTTGCCTGGGAGAAGAGACCGACTGACTACAACCCTCTTTCAGGTAGTTGTTAGGGTTAGGGTTAGGGTTTAGGTTTAGGGTTAGGGTTTGGGGGTTAGGGTTAGGGTTAGTGTGCCGTTTCGTGTTAAGGTCAGGGTTAGGGTTAGTGTTTGGGTTAGAGTTTGGGGGTTAGGTTTAGTGTGGCATTTAGTGTTAGTGCCAGGGCTAGGCTTAGTGTTCGTGTTAGGGTTGGGGTTCGGGGTACATCTTGATATCTTCAAGATAGAGGGTCCAAGATCTCATTTAAATCCTCTTTTTTTAAGTAGTTTTCTGAGCATTTTATCTTGAAATTGATTTCTTTTTTGGATAGTCATTCAATTGTCCAATTTCAGAATGTTTCAGGGTACAATAACAGCTTAGTTGCAGCCCTGATTTAGATAATGGCTATAACAACACTTACTAAAACCTTGAAGGTGACAGAGATAAGTTATAATCTCTGTAGGGTCACTGCTCCTTTTTTGTGGCTTTCTGCAGAATTTAGATAGTTATATTTATGTTAAAAATGGAAATGGACAATCTGACAATGTAGCTCAGAACTTGAAGGTTTTTCCCAAATCTCTGTAGATGAAGGGTTTTGTACTTTGAAGCTGTAATTTTTAAGATAGGTACAGAAGACAAATTGAATTCTGGGAAGATTTCTTCTTAGTGTCCTTCTCTTAAACACCAGCAGCCTTGAAATGAATGCAGAGGTATGTGCAGTATAATGCATCACATTCTGACTTTCTTTGGTGCATATGAAATGGTAATTTTAAGGTCTATGTGGATGTTGGGGGCAGGGAAATTTGCATTATTTTCTGCTCTCTCCTGAGTCTACTAGTATCCATTGGTTTATAGAATTTTTCTTTGGAAACCCTGTTCTGCAGAGAGAAAACCTACACCTCTGAAACCTAGAAGGGAAAACCGAGGAAGATACCCTCCAAAACACTGCTGTGTTTGATAGTAAAGAGAAGTAAATTGAATAGTAGCAGTATATGAATTTTAAAGTGGTTTTTATTCACGTACTGTTTTAGTGTAATTTTAGTTTTCCATATATAAAGTATGCAAAGGACTGATTCATCAGACAAGTCATTCTTAAATGTAAATCCACAGAACAAAACCAAATCACATTTCAGCAAATATGGCTAAGAGAAATACTGTTTATTCGCAGAGCTTGGATGTGGATATGAGAAAATACGCTTTGGTTTGAAGTAGGTGTAAGACAGAAAAACATTCTGAGTATGTGTGTACCAGTTAACATACAATGCTCCACCTAATACCAGCATTCACTAAACTCTGATGCTCTTAGGGGGCACAAGCATATTCTATTCCTGGCTATCTCTGCTGAGCAGCTGCAGGCAACTCAAAAGGAATTTCAGTAATCCTTGTAATGAACCTATCTAAGCAGGGAATCTGCTGGTTTTTTCTCTCCAGCAATAGGGTCCTGGAGACCAGGGCCTGAGGAAGCTTAGCTCAGGTTGTGGTGTCATGAGCTTTTTTTGAGCCAATCTAACAACTTACTGGCACTGGGAGGAGAGAGACTTCCTTTTTTCCTCTGCTCCCAGCTGCACTGCTCTGACACCATCATGGCCTCTGTAACCAGTAGGGACGCAGCTCACTGATCTGAGGACATTTGCCCTCAACACCAATAATAAAAAAATTCCCAAAGCAAAAGCCCTAAATTTTCTGTTCCATGTCCAGGTAGTAGCTGAGAGCAGGAAAAAGCTGGGCAAGCATACTATTTTTGGTGCCTGAGACAAAAAGGGCATTTAAAAGCAACTGGATTTAGGGATCCATGCCTGATCCAGAGAGACTGAGGAGGGATGCTTTACTGCTTTCTTCTCAAGTATGAACAGTGGGCTGTGGGGTGATGAAAAGAAGGGTCTCTATATCACTCCCAGTAGGGGGTGTCTGTAAGGTATTGGGAAGGGAATCAGTCCTTGGAGCATATTGCCTGAGAGTTGCAGGGAAGAGAAAAGGGGACATGTTCAGGGGAAGGAAGGCAGAAAAGAAGTGAGGCTGGAAGTATGAGCAGAGCTGACAAGGCTGGTGAAAGGAGAGACAGTGGCTGCTGGAGCCGCACTGTGTTCACTTACCACCCAACACTGGACTCTAGAGACAGGTGGAGAGTCAGGGATGGGGTCCCAGCTGCTGGAGAGTTCCTGTGCCTGTGTATCCACAGGTTGCAGTTCTTTATCCAGAGTAAGCCAAGTCCGCTGCTGTGTCAAAACACTTTTGTCACCCTACTGAGGGTAGTAGGGAAGCTGCTGATTAGTGCTTACATATGTATCGTATCCTGGTGGTTTTTCTGTCTGTCCATACTCTTAAGATCTTTGGATGTCAGTTATCATTTGTGTTTTTTACAGACAAATTCCTACTAATTTTTAGTCTCTAGGGTGTTGTTCTTCATTTTGCATTTCATACTTTCCTGCTTTGCAGCTGGTCATGTTTTGAGTTGGTTCCAACAATACTTTGCTCAGCAACCATAAAACTTTCTGTAATGTTACTTTATTCTTTAAAGAAAAGAAAGCTAAATGGCTTTGATTCCTTGTAGGTGATCACGGAAGGGACTAAGTTTTGCAAGTGACTTGTGTCTGTTTGATGTTCAAGCCTACTGTGGGTTGAACCCTACCATTAACTTCCATCTACCTGCTATGATATAACATAGCTCGGATTTGCAGCCCTTTGCCTTCTGTCTTCCCATTTCACTGCCAGTTCCTCTGCAGCAGCGTATCTTCCAAAGGAACACATTCCTTATTTGAGGATTACTGCTGTAAGCTGAAGTCCTGCAGGTGTCTCACAGGGAAGCGATGGTTTTGTATGATAAAGGAGTCACCTGAAACTGTGACTGTGATTCTGCTTTCTACGCTTCATGTTTACTTGTGTAACATTAGTGCAAATGAAATCACAATGGGATTGTGAATTTAGTGCTGGCTTTGTATATAAATGCATTTAAAAATTCAGAGAAAAAACATGAGATTTGGAATTGTCTTTAAGGCAAGCATTACTCTAAAATTACCTGGTTTAGGTAAATGAGCATATATAGAAAGCATCTGTCTTAAAAGATATATATCCTGTATTCCTATTGTGCTAGAACATGTCCATGAAGTCTAGAAGTGGAAAAAAATTTTAATTTTTTGTTGTTTGTAAGCTTACATAATTAGTATACTCTTTTCCCCCCATTTTATTTGAGGAATATATAAATGAGTTGAATGGGAAATTAAAAATATGCGATAAGATCTTTGAACAGTATTTGTGATGAAAATCTATTATCTAGCTTTATTCTTTAATGTGCATTAGCAGATCTTTTTCTGTGGAAAAAAGAGTGATTAAGATATGGAATGAAATTATGTAGAGAATCTATTTTGAAAGTAACATATTTAATATCATTTAAATTTCTTTTATAATCCCATATTTTCATGTAACAGACTGGCCATACATACACTATAAGAAATGGTAAAGCTCACTCTTGTGGTATATTAAGAGAAGTGCAGAAGCAACAACCCCTTATTCTTCAGTCATTTTTGTTTGCGTGTAAATATTAGAAGTGACTCCCCTTCCTGCTTTCTGTAGATGTAGCTGTGATATTTTCATTCTTCTTGTCTTGCTGAACACGCTTTCTTTTGTTCTGTTTTTCTTTCTGTGGTCTAAGGAACTTTTCAGAATCGATGCAGTGCACTATCAGGCTGCTGGACAGGTATTAATGCTTACAGCACCACTAACCAAAGCTGCTTTACTGAAACTCACTGGCTTTTCATCAATCATGAAGTTACGAATGCAGCCAATGAAGGAATTGCGTGTAGTCAGGCTTGATGTTAGCAGGGACTCTGAAAGAAGGAGATTAAAAAAATTAAATAAATAAAAAATTAGAGCTCGTGATGGGCAAAATAATCAGTTTGGTGGCAGAATCTTTTAAATTTGCTACTAAATGCAGCTCTTCTGAATCTGCTGTGGTTCTTTTAAAACATTTGACCTAGTGCCAGTGTCCTAGAGGCCATTAAAGTATGGTTAGTTATCAAGTTATGTAGAACTCTTGCTACTACATTGTCAGTAGAGACACAATTTTGCATTTTTTGACAACTACATTTTCTTTCAAGTAACACAGTAGATGAGTCCCAGTGTCTGTTTTTGCAATTTAGCATCACATGTATTGTCATCTGTGTCTGATTTGTTAGTTTGCATCCGGTTGGCTGTATCTGTATGGCATCATTTAGTATTATACCTTGTTTGTTGTTGTGAAGTTCTGTGTAAGAGTTTCCTGTGCCAGGTTGATAATAGCATTACAGAGCCAATGTATGGCATTGTTTTAGTATTCTATAATTAATGTAGAAATAGAAGGCTCTATTATGAAGCAGAACAGCATTTGCAATTACCCCTTTATATTACCTCTCTGGGAAGAGTTCCGCCCTAATAAAATTCCAGTTTGGATTTAAAGAGTGAGCAGGCATCTGCACATAGATTTTATTATTCCCTTTAGGCTCATTTTACCTCCTGGTAGCGTGGGATGGATGTGAACACCACGCACTCAAGCCACTAATCCAAGATAAGCATTATAATGAATTCTGTAGTTAGAGCTGTTAATGATTGACATGCAAGGCTCAGAGAAATAATGCTGCATGTTTTCAATGAGAAATGTACTGGAGTTGACTTAAGAATTGAATCACGTAGTGTTGATTACAGTTTGTATATGAACCCCAGCAGAGTAGCTCTGTCTGTTGAATAAGGGAAAGAAATGTAGTAATCTCGGCCGTGCTACACAGATGGTCTGTGTGTCACAAATACACGGGAGGAGAACTCTGTCTAATAGAAACCCCTAGTCAGAAAAAGAATCTCCATGTTTTGTCTTGGGCTCAAAGATGCCAGTGCTTGAAGAAGAGGAAAGAAGCCTACCAGCAACTAAACCTTGGGACTCCAGTTACAGTGACAGCGAGTTTCCAATCCCATAAATAAATAAATCACTNGAGCAGGCATCTGCACATAGATTTTATTATTCCCTTTAGGCTCATTTTACCTCCTGGTAGCGTGGGATGGATGTGAACACCACGCACTCAAGCCACTAATCCAAGATAAGCATTATAATGAATTCTGTAGTTAGAGCTGTTAATGATTGACATGCAAGGCTCAGAGAAATAATGCTGCATGTTTTCAATGAGAAATGTACTGGAGTTGACTTAAGAATTGAATCACGTAGTGTTGATTACAGTTTGTATATGAACCCCAGCAGAGTAGCTCTGTCTGTTGAATAAGGGAAAGAAATGTAGTAATCTCGGCCGTGCTACACAGATGGTCTGTGTGTCACAAATACACGGGAGGAGAACTCTGTCTAATAGAAACCCCTAGTCAGAAAAAGAATCTCCATGTTTTGTCTTGGGTTCAAAGATGCCAGTGCTTGAAGAAGAGGAAAGAAGCCTACCAGCAACTAAACCTTGGGACTCCAGTTACAGTGACAGCGAGTTTCCAATCCCATAAATAAATAAATCACTTCTTAAAAAACAGCCCACATGGGAAGGTAAAATAGAAAAAAAAAAAAATTGTTTGTAGTTGGTTGACTTCTCTACTGAATCCATATCTTACCCTCCAGCAGCTGTGAATGTTTTAATTTCAATGAAGCAGCACATCTTTTTCTTTGAGAACTTGAGGCAGAACATTTCTGATCAGCTCTTGAGCCTTTCAACTTTACAGGTTGTTCACATGTTTTTTTCTTTTTTGAAATGAAAAGTAAGTCTTTATGCTTTGTCTGGAAACAGGGTTGAAATCTGAGAACAATGTACCACAAAGATACCAAAAACGTACCTGGTACACCTCCAATAAACACTGGCTCCCTGTGATCAGTTGCCTTTGGATTTAGTGGCCCTACCACATGGTTGACTTCAGAGTCTACATCCAGCTGCACCACATTTGCATCTCTAATAACTGAAAGGAGAAGGAACAGGGATCAGCAAGAAGTAGCACACGAGTTTTCTAGGACAGACAGGAGTTACCTGATTGGTGTGAGTAGTTGATTTAGTGTTTGCTAGATTGGGTGTGAGCCATCAGTGACAGTTTCAGGGGGGATTCTGGCATGGAGCAGAGCCAGTGGAAGATACACTGGGAGCAAGGGTGCTTTTGAGTGGGGCTCTTGATCACTGGTGGCAGCGTTCAGGCTCCGGGTTATGAGCATACAATGGCATGTGGCTTAGAAAAGCTGTTTGCCCAATCACTCCCAATCAGGGATATATTAGAATGCAATGAGGTGTCTCCCTTGCTTGTATGCCTGGATTTCCTTCAGAAGGAAACCAGAATGCTTGTGGAAAGGGTGCAGACAGATCTCTTCTGCAATGATAGTGGAAGACATCAGCATCTAGACAGGAATATGAGGGGATTCAAGGTAGCCAGGGTTTAGAAGCACTTTTTGACTTTCAAAACCAGGAAAGAAGGATGACTATCTGGCACAGGGGCAAAATCGCAGCTGTCGACATCTCTATGCTGTGAGCAAAAGGTTTTCCATTTCTGTCTTGTTATCTGACTTTTAAGGGCAGCTTATACTTGTGCCTACTGCATTCTATCAACTTATTTAACCTCTAATTGGGAAAGGAAGAATACCATCTGGTATATAAATTTGGAAAGGTAGCCAGCATTTCAGCTAGGCTGCTTTCTGTTCTTTGAATAAGGAACTTCCATCTTTGTTCTTCCTTTCTTCGTAGGAACTTGTCCTTGCACGAAGCTCTACAGTTCTGTGTCTGAGGGATGAATAAGACTGTGTCTGTCACACAAACTTGGGTCTTGACAAGTGAAAAAGAACTGAAAATACTGCATTGCCAGTGCTCTAGCCCATGGAGATGGATACCTGGGGAGGGGGAGATGGGCTCTTCTGCCTTAATTAGGGGATGATCACCTTTTACTGACCTGCAATTCGATGCCACCTGCCATCACAGAGACTCTGTTTCAGTGTCACTGAAGTTGAAAAATCCCGGATTCCGTTATTCAGTTTCACAGTAACCTGAGGGAAAATAATGTAATCATTACCTTAAACCCCCTCCTTTTCTCTTTTTACCTTCTGTTGTAATAATGTATTCCACACTCAAAACCTGTCAAGTATCCAAGAGAAAGGAAAACATGATTTCATTAAATTCTTCAAAATAAAGTTCCCTTTAAATCCAAATTTATTTTGTTTGGGTTTTTTCAATTGTTCAGATTCAATAATTCTGAGACATTCCTAATTACCTCAAGGAAGAATTCACAAAAAGATTTGAAAATAAGAGCTAATTTCACTCATTTACTAGTACCTCTACTCTATAATTTTCTGTGTGGTAAATTAGTGTTTAGAGGCATCGGATGATGTTTTGGAAACTTGCTAACCACTTAATAAGGAAAACAGTAATGAAAAACCCAAGTATAAACAAGGAGAAAAGATGTGAGAAAGGAATAGACAGCAAATTAAAAATGACTTTTAAGTTACTTATCCAAGTTTACCAATAAATCTCTGGCAGAGNAATACAGTTGTAACCAAGAGATATTAAAGATCTTTTTTCCAGAAGGGCACCAACAAACACAATTCAAATGATCTTTATGTTCTCTTTTATCCACCCTTGGACAAAACGTATAGATTACAACAAATAAAGAATCACGAGAGAAAGTGACTCCTTAATAAATCACCCAGACAAGCTGTACTGATAAAGACGTGTACATTTAAAAAATGAAATAAAGTTGCTGATCTTATTTGTCCAGTGAAACAGTTTTCACAAACCAGGTCTTTGTCTTTTGTAATGCATTCAAAGAGAGCAGATAGTTAATGTTAAAGAAACACAGATCCTTACTAAGAAGGTACTGGACTTCTGCAGTGACAAACAGGGAGGAGCTGCTTTTCCAGGGTGGATTTTGTTTATGAATTGCATATGCATTATACAGGAAGTGAGGTGTGAAGCATTAAGTGAAGCAGCACCTTTTGTTAGACCAACTAATACAGTTGGGAAAACCAGACAAGTTATTGGACATGCAGACTTTTGGTTAGAACTTTACATAAGATGTTCTATACTGGACTGGTTCTATACAGACTCAGCTTTTAAGTGTGGCATGATACACATCAGCACAATGTACTTAAGAATTTCTCTGTTAGTTTACCAAGGACTAGATACAGGGCTAAGAATGGGCTTCATCTTTCCTAATCAGCTGTCAAAAGTTAGGTGCCTAATGGAAGCACCTGTTCTCTCTATAGCCAATATAGAAAAATAAATTCTCTGAATAACAACTCGTTTAGTCACCTAATTAGACACCTGCTTTAGGATAGGATTAATCATGATGTTAAACTGTCTACTCAGTCACTCTGCTGTAGGTTCCTGCTCTTGCAGGAGAGGTGAGAGTATTTCCTCAGGTGTTGCATTTCTAACTGAGGTACAGCCAGCCTAAATTAAATACCCTTCCACTTTGATTGACAGGTAGTGCCTTGCAGTGATTGAAGAATATCCATCCTTCTCTTTGTGTCTTGACTGTGCCCTGAGTTTCTGCTCTGCAAGAAAGACCAAAAAACTGCCAAGATTTCCTGTGCTCTAAATCTTTGCTAATGTTGTCCACTTAAGACTGAAATTTATTACTGTATGTGTGCAAACCAGGCCAACAGACAATCCTTTCCTTTCCCTCACTCTTTCCATCACACACGGAATGTAAGTCAGACTTATCTTTTAAGAAAAAAGAAATAAAAAATTATTGATAGTTACCTTACTTATAACTTTGTTCTCTTATTTG
>VYZQ01017111.1:6001-17844 GCA_013400655.1 Mystacornis crossleyi
CTTCCAGGTGATGGATTCTGAGAACGAGGAGCACCTCTTGCTTCTTGACAGTAAGATATAGATGAATTCTGGGAAGCTGTGCCTTTGTAACACAAAGAATATATTTTCCCTTAGTGGAATCCATTATTCTGCAAGATACTACATAGTGAACAGTAAAAGTAAGCAAGGTAAATACTGATGACCTAGAACAAATCACTGGCAAGTAGCAGTTTGGAAGCCCAATTCCAAGGCAAAAACCACTGAAGATTCCAGCTGAATCATAAATCTTGACTTTTAAAAATAGAAACATAGTGTCTGGGTAAGGCTATTGGACTTGTTGAAGAATTAGCAGCCAATATCATTTATTAAGACACCAAACATAGCAGCAATCTTATGAAGAGAACCAGACTACCAATTCACAGAAACAAAGTAGATTCAATTCAGATGACAAAATAGCAACAAGAAGACCATTATAACTAACGTATATAAAGCTACAACATTTAAGCATGAAGAACATTGTGAAGCAGCCCTCATGATTGCAAAATTCAAAACAATGATTAAACTATTCTTAGCCACCAGCATTAAAAAAAAAGGAAGTTCACACAGCTCATGAAATTAGTAACTACATTGTTAAATACTAATAGCTTGAAAACTTTTCTGAAACTTTGCCCACTTTTATTTTACAGACTTAATTTAGTTTTAGTTAAAAATCCCTCCCCTGCTGACATACAAACAATTGGATACTGGGAGTTGACGAATGGGGAATCACAGGAAACTAAAACTGAATAAGTACTTTAAAACAATGCAAGTACTCAACATTTTTTCATTAACATTAATACTACTGAACACCATCCCTTTAGTAAAACAACTTCACAAGATTACATTTGCTATAAGGTTCTAGTTTTGGGGTTTTTTTCTGTCATCATTTCAGACAATCTTATCTGTAGTAAAAACAACAGTATCTCAAATACCTACCTAAAAATACCTACCTTGCTCTGAGGAAGAAAAACTTGGATCTCTATGGAAGTTAAGCCTACTTCTCAAGAAGATACAGAGCTGCTGCAAGCATGACACAGCCTGCAAAGCCAACTGGTGTCTTCCATCTCCTCCAAAAGCCAGGTTTAGCAGAGACAAAAGGCTCTGCAAAGACAAAACCACCGAGATCCGAACATTTATCACCTTCATGAAAAACCATGTCAGCAAGTCTTCTACTAAATATGGTTCAAAAACATTTCCAAGTGTTTTTCAGACTCACAGAAAAGAATAAATAGGCTCAACTACTGTTTTTGTACTGAATGCAAGACTATCAGGCCTAAGGAAGAAGCCGAGTTTCACATTAAATTTCCAAAGAAGTCACTACTTTCACTATGGGAACCCATTAGTACATGTGCCCACAACAAGGACACAAATTTATCTTCTCCAGAAGAAACAAAGTATTACTTCAGAAAATACTTCATTTCTGCTTTGCAATATACATTATTACAAGCAAAAAACTTTAAAAGCACAATATATAGCCAATGTCCCCTTTCCTATGCACCTAGAGTTAGCATAAAGGTACTTCTGTTTAACTATTTTGCTTAGAAACAAACGGAATAATTTACATCAATTCATCCTTGGCATAACTTATACCAATAAAAACTTTAAACTTCATGTGAATTCTTGCCTGTACAATCTTTGGCCTTTGAAGGAAGATCTCTGCAGGAAAATCTTGCATAATCACATCCTGAAGAAGCTCACATGTACTCCAAATTAAACTTTGGTTGTTACTTCTCAAAGAGCTACAAGTTCATATTTAAATATGTATTAAAATGAAAAGAAAACCAACCAGTAATTATTATCCTGAACAAGTCTTTACAAGAAAGTTATAATCACAGCACTCAAGAATGTAAAGAAAAAAACCTCTGTAATTCTGTTGTCATATTATTTTTTAAGTTGTATTATACCTTAACTAGGTGAATCCTATATACAATAAAGAACAAACTCAATTCCCACCTGTAAAATTAGGTTCCAAAAAGAGAAATAATTTCATTGATTCTGAATTTAATATTAAAATAAGAACTACTGGAAACTCCCTGTGAAGCTAGTGATTATCTCAGTGGTATACAGCAAGTAATATAATTCACACCAGTAAGAAAGTTTCTTTCATTACTAAGGTTCACGTATAACTTAAAAGCACTTGCATTACGTATGTGGGAAATTCCATAAACAGAGAAATTTATTGGCTATTCCCTGAGATGAATATTAGTAAATAGTAAGAACCTTTAGGATAGTCTGGTTCAATTTTTTTCAATTGCTTTAGAAACCACTGCTTTGAAACCACTGTTAAAAATCAAGTATGTCCAGTATTACACATCTGTGTTCTTTTTCTATACTCAGGCAATAAAGGAGATTAAATATTAAACAGGTTCTCCAGCTTCAGAGATCTTCCAAAAGGAAAAAACAAACAGACAGAAAAAACTATGCTAGAAATCTCTCTCAGCTCTGTGACAACTCGTAAGGAATCCCAACTACAGAACTTTTCCTTGGGGCACTTCAAATACTTTTTCTAAATTAAAGAAAAAAAAAAGTCACTGCAGAAAGACAGCTGGAGTGATTCAAAGCCTGGATAAGGCCCTGTACCTAAACTTATTTGCCTAAACTTAGTTAAGAAACTATTGAAAGTAGGGATATTCCTACCAACTGGTCATGGGGGTAAAGTACATAATGATTTTATAACCAGCTTGTTCTATTATTAGCTGAATGAAATCTTGGATCCTTAGGAAATTTAAAACACAGACTGAAGTGTCATGAACAAAAGACCCAAACATACTCTGATTTAAACACAAAAAATGGAGAGTGACACTGCCCAACTTCAGCCCAGTTTTTACAACCATTTATCAAAAATTAGCTCATTGGGTTATTTACAGGAACAGCCTCATGATCCACGACAGAAATTTACAACCACTACTCCTGAAAAATAAAAACTACAAGGAAATTATAACGTTTCTATTACTGCACCTTTCATTTGATGAAAGAACATGTCTATCTGTTGAAGTCAGAGTTAGCCAAGGAAATGTAGAAAACTTCAAGCATTTCACTGCAAAAAAACAGAGTGGATGTTTTCAAATATATTTTACAGAAATATTATATTGTATACATCCAAAGCAAAATAAAAAACTTATTAAAAATATACTATCTTATTCAGAAATATCTTGTAGCAAATACAGGCTTGCACAAACTCAAATGCTTTTAATGAGTTTTCAGCAATACCAACACATCACTACGGTCATGCCAAATCCAAATGAAATATGTTGAAATCCAAATTGAAAAAAGCTTTAGCAAATCAATACAGCATTAGTGGAAGAATACTCAATTTGCCACATCATGCTTTCAATCAAATTATAATTTTGATCTGCTATTAAACAACATTTCATCCATTAGCATGATCACTAAAAATGGAAAATTGACCTCATGGTTTTAGCCTTAAAGCGGTAGAAATTATTGTTCTTACAAAATTATGGCACATAATAACTTTGTAATGAAAAAAACTTAAAGCTATTTTTAACTTAAAAGTTTGTACTAATTATTGTGCAATTCCTAAGATAGCTGATATGCTACTAAAAAGCTCAGCTGGGGACTTACCGATAGTAACTGCAGTCATATTTTAAAATCTAGATTTTACCATGTTTTTTAAATATGACACTCTCCTATGAACTGCTACATGCAAAGACTTGCCAAAATATTGATTTGTGCTTGTCAATGAAACACTCCATATCAATTGACAAAAAAAAAAAAAAGCGTAACACTGGTTTTCATTTAAATACAAAGCAAAGATCCCTCTAGCACCTAAACCAGTTTTCTAAAAAGTGGAAAGGTACTTCAGACTAAGTTTTATAGAAATAAAAGGTACTTACACTTTTCAGCCACTTCTGATTATGAAACAGATTATCCGGAAAACACTAGCAATTTAAATAGTTTTTAAAATTGCAGCACTTTCTAAAGTACTTTAGATATTCCAAAGAGCTACACTGTTTACTAAAAAAGGGAAATATCTATTAAGATGAATGTTGTTTTTATAAGCATTTTTAGTGTAGCTTCTGTGGTGTTAGATTTCACAGAATAACAACAGGAAAAAGAAGAGCCAATTTTGCTATCCACATTTGTAATGGAGTTCCATCTAAATTACAACTCTAAGCTCTTTCTGTAATTAACATATTCTTTTATAACTATTCATACCAACTGTTCTTTTGGGAGGTATTTCTACATGTGGCAGATGACTTCTACTTTGACAAAAATATCCAGTGAATAATTCCTCTTGAGGCAGAACTAAAATAAAAGAAAGGGATAAGTTTAAAAAATGCACACATAGAAAAAAAGAAAAACTCAATTTATCTTCATGCTTTTCCTTAACTACCTCCCTTTTGTCCTTGAGTTTTAAATCTGTTTCCTTAATAGGTTAAAATAGTCTCAGATGATCATAAAAATGGCGTAAGGAGACTGTGTCAATGTTTCTTTGTAATCATATTCTGTAAATGCCCGTAAAGGGCCTTTATTTCTATGCTTTCTTACACTACCTTGCATACCATATAAACAACAGCAAAAACAATTACACAAAATATATTGCCTGATGGAGAACTGGCAGCCAAATAAAAGGTTTTCCTTTAATCCACCTGTGAAGCAATAAAATAAACTTTTGAAATTAATTACTTAAAAATTTTTTCTACCAAAACTGCTGTCTTCTTAGGTCACTTGATAAGTTGCCCTCTTGTATATAATATGTATATTCCTACATGTCATTCATATGCAAACTGTATAAAAATATACACAAGAATGTTAACACTAAAAGCAATCCCTTCAGACTATAATATTTAGTTCAAAGGATCAAACTAGATAATGCCAGGTTATCAGTTTACAATTTTTCCCAGTAACTGAAGTTGAAACAGAAAGAAAAATAAAACACTTCTGTTAGGAAGCACTAAGATTATTCCATATACACATGCATACAATTTACAGTATAAATAACTTCAAATGAATAGTTTCACAAAGAGATAATTTACGAATGCACATGTAAAAGATTATTCTCCCCCATACAATAGAAATATTGGAGTAAAAATCTGCCCCTATGTGGGCATAGGAAGGAAAAAAAAAAGTAAAAAAAAATCAATCACCAGGCACATAGTTCTAGTGAACTAAAACTCCAAGCATTAGATAGGTGTCAGAAACCACCAAAAAATCACTTTTATCTCTGGGACTGCACAGTACGAGTGACAGCGATGTGGTCATTACTACAACATGCACTGTGCAACAGCGGTGTCTCTCCCACAAAAAGCAGGAGGATGAAGTAAAGACCTCTATGATAGGTAATTTTCTCCTTCAAACTCTGCTCTAAAATTTTTAAGGCAGAAGAGGAGAACCACATCGGTTACACGGCATCTAGGAGGAAATCTAAATCATTGTAACAGATAATGAGCTAGGTAACAGCTGCAAACAATAGCACTTCACACATAATGTGACACTTTAAGAAAAGTTTATGTGTTTTTCTATGACAAATGCTTATCCAATACTGAGTAGACAGTGCCTACAACTACTGTAGTGTTAAAAATCATTCTATCAGGATCAACTACTGCTTTTTTTTGCTTTTTCTTTTCTGGCAAGACTTGAATTGCTTTCTAAGCTAAAGCCTACTATACAAAGAACAGCAGCAAAGCATACTAGCTAAATTATAGATTTATTCTAAATTGCTACACTTGCTGCCATAAAGCTGTCTTTGGAAGTTGTGTCGTGCTCCTTGTATATTAGAGAAAACAGATATTATACACTGATGAAATAGATAGGGAATTCCATTACAGGAGTGCTACCAGGTGATTTAGCTAAGGTCACACTGTCTATGGCAGAATCTGATTACCACACACTTCACTGATCTCTCAGGAATAATTTGTGTACCATGCCTGAAAACATCAGCTTCTCACAACCTTTCCATTTACTTTATTTTAATTTAAAATAAATTACAGTTCAAAATATGTAATTTACCTGGTTGATCTACTGAGGGCTGAGCCTGAGCTTGATAACATACTGATAAAGAATTAGAAGGGAGTTCAGAAGAAAGAAAAAACAGTCCATCCACAATTCCATCAATTAGGGCCTGCAAGTTTGGATCCACATCGGAGCGAAGCTGAGAGAAGAATTCCACTGCACCAATTCCAATCATTTTCTGGGCAGCAGGTGGATGCTACATTAAGACAAGTAACTGACAAAGTTAGTTTGAAGTGTCTTAAGGTCTCTGGATGGGGGCAGGGGATAAAGAGCAGCAGGGGGAAGAAGGAAAAGAATTGTAATTCTTAAGTTATATTTTGCCTTTATTGTTTAGACCATTGTGCTGAGGTAGAGTTAATTTTCTTCCCAGTGGCTGGCACCAGGCTGTGTTTTGGATTTGTGCTGAACACACTATTGATAATATAGAGATATTTTTGTTACCGCTAAGCAGGGCTTACACAGAACCAAAGACTTTTCCACTTTCCTAGCAAGGGATCTGGGAGTGCATGGGAGGCTGGGAAGAGACACAGCCAGGACAGGTGACCCCAACTGACCAGAGAGATATTCCATATCACAGAATCACAAAAAGGTCTGGCTTGGAAGGGGCCTTAAAGATCATCTAGTTCCAACAGCATGCTCAGTCTATAAAGGGGTGAAATGAGGAGGAAAGGAGAGACATCTGAAGTGATGGCATTTTTCTTCTCAAATCACCATGGGAGACTGAACACCTGCCTGTCCGTGGGAAGTGGTGAATTAATCCCTTGTTTTGCTTTGCTTGTGCACACAACCTTTGCTTTTCCTCTGAAACTGCCTTTGTCTCAACCCATGAATCTTCTCCCTTTTACCATTCCGATTCTCTCCCCAGTCCCACTGGTGGGGAAGCGAGCAAGTGACTGCGTGGGGCCTGGCTGCCGACCGGGGTTAAACCATGACATCCATCCATCAGTATCAAGGATGGATTGTTTTTTAACTCTACATAGTTGCAGTTTAGTGATTAAAACACGAGAATGTAAAAATCTGATGTATCTGAAGTTTCAGTAACATTTTCTCAAATTAGTGATACCAATGTTCGAATCTTTACTTTCCAGAAACAGTGAAAATGCTTAGCTGCAAATCATGCTCCAAGTTAAAAATGATGCACTAAATGAGAAACTGAAGAAGCAGAGAAACTAAAGCAGAAACTCAACAAAAAACTATTTTTCTCAGCT
The DNA here is from genome assembly GCA_013400655.1 of Mystacornis crossleyi. NCBI lineage: Eukaryota > Metazoa > Chordata > Aves > Passeriformes > Timaliidae > Mystacornis > Mystacornis crossleyi. The sequence continues at coordinate 13,201 of VYZQ01017111.1, forward strand.
ACCTCTCTGACCCATTTGAAGTTGTTGAAATTGTTTTAATTTCAGTCTACACACAGTGGCTTTATTAGTCCTATCTTTGTGAAACACTCTAAAAATCTCGTTACATGGAGCTACAAAGTCAAGTAATATCCAGCATTATTTAGTTTCGGCATTCTAAAGACATATAGTTTGAAAATAAATGAATGTTAGTATGCCATACCTTGATCAAACTGTTCACAAAATTTAACACTTCCTCTTTTACTGGTACAACTGGGAAATTGAACCACTCCAAAAGATTACGAAAAAGCACTTTTTCGTGGACCAGATCAGCATAGGAAATCAAGTTGTGGTCTAATTTAAACAGAATAGTCTTCAGAGATCGCTCTCTTATCTCTGCCAGTTCATGACCTGCCCCCAAAAAAAGAGATTAAGAAACCCATAAAATTATTTGACATAACTTTTTTTCTTATTTGGAGAAACAGGATACTGTCAGAGATCTGTGAAGAAAAGCCGGCTTATGTGCTGCCAGTATTATGCCTACCGGGAAGACAAGTATCATCACACTCAGCAGCAACAACCTAATCAAATGTATTTGCATGATAATAAAGCGGTGAGACATTTTAAGATATACTGATATAATCAGGTGCCAAATGCACCTCTATACGGATCCAACCTGGTGCCAGAACCTCTACCAGAGTACGCTGTGGGTACGGAACGTTGCCTCGCACTCACCAACCGGACAAAAAACTACCCAAGCCCACTAAGTCGAAAGGCACCGTGTCTGAAGGGGAAGCCTTTGGCATTTCCTTAGGGAAGCATTTCCCCCTAGGGGACCGCCGCCGCCCCCTCCACGTCTGCAGCGGGGAGCGGAGTGGAAGAGCAGCAGGCAGAAGAGCGGTGGAGGCCGGGCAGGGACGGCCGGGCTCCCGCAGAGCCCCGCCGGGCCGCACGCTGCCGCCTGCACACCGCGCCGCAGGCGGAGGGCCGGGAGGGAGAGGAGCCATTACCCAGCTTCCTGACGAGCGACGACAGCTCCATCGCGCCGCTCTGCCCGCGCGCATTCAACCGCCGCGGGCCCGCCGCCCGCCCGGCTGGGGGCGGCCGCGGAGCACCTCGGGAAATGTAGTCCGTCCGCTTCCGCCCCGGGCCCGCCGCCCGGAGCTGCGCGCGAAGCCCGCCGGGAGCTCTCATCGCCCCGCCGCGCGCCGGCGGGAGCACGGGGAACTACAGTTCCCATGAGGCCCCGCGGCGAGAGCTGGGCCCGCGGGCAGGGACGGCAGCGGGGAGGCGGCTGCGCCACCTGAAGCTCGCGTGTCTGCGGCTACCTGAAGGGAGCGGGTAGCCGGGGGCGGCCGCCTCTCCTCTCAGGAGCTGTCTAGAGACAGGGCGGGAAGACATAGCCTTAAGCTACGCCAGGGAATGATTTATTCATTCCACTGCGGAAGGGAGACTACAAGAAAGATGAAGAGGGACTTTTTACGAGGGTATGTAGTGACCGGACAAGGGAGAATGGCTTCAAACTGAAAGATGGTGGGTACAGATTAAATGTTAGGAAAAATTATTTACTCTGAGGGTAGTGAGACACTGGAACAGATTGCCCAGATAAGTTGTGGATGTCCCATCCCTGGCAGTGTTCGAGGCCGGGCTGGATGGGGCTCTGAGCAACCTGGTCTAATGGAAAGTGTCCCTGCCCGTGGCAGTGGGGTTGGAACTAGATGATATTTAGGTTGGAACTAGATGATATTTGAGGTCCCTTCCAACACAAACCATTGTACAATTCTACAATTTACATTTATAGTAATAACGGAGTATTTGCTGATGTCACTTTGATGTGTCTGACAGCACTCTGGAAATAGCTCTTGCTGACTCGTGTAAAGCAAAGCGATGAGGGGGTGCAGTAGGAGGTAAATCATTAGAGGGTTTGGGTTTTCTTTTTTATGTAACCTAGACTCTAGGACTACATTGCTTTGTCTATAATGCAAGGCAGTTTCACAAAGGAATTTCTTAAACATGTAGTAAAGATGCATGGTACATTGTTGGTCGTCTGGTCAGCGGGCTGATCTTATTTTTGAAAATTTGTGCTTGCCATCATAATTGGAAAAAATTAATTGATGATAGGTGGAGAGATGAGAAGATGGCTTTGTGATACTCACGAGGAGGGCGGGCTGTTATACCATGTATTGCATGAGAAACTACATTTTTATCAACACCCAGCGAAAATGTGAAGGTGTAGTGCAGCACATACAAATGCTTCCCAAAGGACGTATGTCACTACCCTCTCAGTTTATGACTAATTGTTTCTCCATGTGGTCACCATCACTGTGCTACTTTTTCACAGTAAAGTCACATTAATGTCTCCCATCTGCTCTATCAAGATTGTACTAAATTCTTAATTGCAACTCGAAACCCTCTGTCATTTTGCAGGACAGTATTTCTATATGTAGAACAATATAACAAAGGGGCTTTATTAAGCTACTTATAAATATACTGTGATTGCTGCAACAAGGGTTTGTTTTGCACAGGAGGCTGAACTCACATGGCTCTATCAGTGCTTTTTCAAGAGCAGTTACAAGAGAAGCACCACTGAGTGAGTGAAAATTCCTTTTAGCTGTGCCAGATATGCTCGTGCAATGAAATATGAAGAGCTCTAACCAGATGCACACAGGGCTACTCACATATCCCCAAATAGGACTGGTGGAAGCTTTATGTGACCCCACGTGATACTTGTAATAATAATAAAATGGATTCGTATCTCATTTCTGCAGCAAGGAGAAGGAATTGCCGAAGCAGGCATTTCCCAAAATAAAAACATTTCTTCAGGAGGAAGAGCTACATCATTTGCATCTATGGGAGTGTTCAATCCAGGTCCTTCTCAACTTTTTAAATACGGTCAATCTACCTCGGACAAAAGTTTTTTTTAAGCTATCTTCAGTGCCAGAGTTAGTGGCTACAAAAGCAATTCATAGAGGAGACACATGCACTCTCCATTGCCAATATATTCCTGCACTGTAATTGTGGCCATTTTAGTTGGATTTTCTCAAATTAAGTCCTAATTAGATTAAACTTTAAGAAGTATTCCTAACCTTGAAAAGCAACTTCAGTTTTGCTGCTCGTTTTAGACCAGAAAAGAGATGATTGTTTACCCAAAACTGATCCAGAGGCATGCTGTATCAGCTGCTGCAATACATTTTATGCTATCATGGCTCAAGACTGGTATTCAATTTAAAAGTTTTTATTATTACGAAGAGAAAAGTGATATATTAAAGGGAAGAGTGTATGTCTTCATAAAATAATAACTAAAAATGCACACACACACAGAGAAAAGTTTATTGGATAGTAAAAATGAAACGAAGTGGTGGATGGGCTCAATAATTATTGCTCAGTAATAATTATAAGACAACCTAAATAGGGGAAGATTAGTCTCTCATTACTGGGAGCACTGGCTCCCTCTGTGTCTGAATCTCCTGTTTTGGACTTGCAGCTCTGCTTTCCCTCTCACCTGCTTGTTTCCTGTAGCCAGTATATTCCCATGACTGCTTCTGGAGCCAGTTTGACATTTTCCTCTCCACTGGCATTATTTAACACGGGTATCTCTTCTACCAAGTATATTCTTACTGATCTGCAGTTAAAATGTGTAGGAGTTCCACCACTGGGAAAAGTATTCACTGATCTCATTTACATTGTCCCTTGTTCCTCCCTTACCGCACTGTACATAAGATGAACTTGAAAAGAGCTGCCTGCTCCTGACTCCTCACAAGCTTGGTTTCTATAATGCAAATAACTTTTTTTTTTTTAATATCTTCTCTTTCAGATGGGTTCTAGCCCAGAAAACTGATGAAAGGTGGACAAGCAGTGGATATTGCTGTACATCTATGCACCCATGTCATCTGTGCATGATGTTTTAGCATGTAACTGCAGGTGCAGAAATGAAGATGGTTTTGTAATTTTCACAGTTTTGTACAGGTTTTTTGATAAAGCCACCTTTTAGCACTTTCAGTATTGGATGTGCTGTAACTTTAAATTTCCCTTCTGTTAAATGTCATAGAGAGATATGAGCTTGAAAAAACTTTTTCTGAGGCTTTTTTAAGGAGTTTTCAGTCTTCTTTTATTTTTATTTATTCTTTCTGTGACTCATGCATTACAGGATGAAATCTTATTATCTCTGCATCCTTTTTTCAAAGCTGTCTATTCATAACATTTTTTGCCTTTACTGCTCTGACTTCTGTCCTTTTACATTCCAAAAGTTCTCTGAAGATCAGCATATCAAAGAAACGATCTGACAGGGTCTTGATACCATTTGTGATAGTATCTTTATTGTACTTCTGAGCTTAACTGTTGCAACTTCCAGTTCTCTGGGAATTTCCTGCTGTCTGGCTTTTCACTTACCTCAAGGAGCGGCAACCTAACAAAGAAACATCAGGGCATGTCAGATGCAAAAAAACATAAATTCCCAGTACCCAAACATCACTGACTGCTATAGTTAAAATGAACCTTGTGACGTGCCAGCTGAAAGAAGATTGCCAAAGGGAAGGAGAGAAAGCAAAGAGATCAGAGTATTGTGAATGAAAAGGGGACAGAAATGGACAAGAGAGCTGGGAGCTTCCCCACATGAGAAAATTATCCTTGTATGTTAACTTATTTCTCAATCTGCCTCTCAATTTGTTA